>ML814843.1:47414-85347 GCA_009831015.1 Picea engelmannii | reverse complement strand
ACAATAATATTATAGACAAGAGTATTCTACCAAAGCTTGATGAAGATGGAGAAATTATACTAGAACATGAAATAGTCATTGAAACACAAATCAAGCAACTAAGGTCTAGAACAATTACTAATTACCGCATCAATTTGAAGTACATGTCAACGAAAGATCAAACTTGAGAAGATAATTTATTCATGGTATAAGCGTTCGCAGTTGATCAATGTTGAGGGAAATGCTTCCTTGAATGGGTAGAGCATGTTAAGCCCCTAGTCCTAGCCCCCATTAATTATCATTATATGGATTATGCATAGCCATGCTTATTATTGTAAGATGTCTTCTAAATCTCTTTATCTCCTCTATATACATCATGGAGATTCATTTGAATATAGTGTAATAGGAGGTTACCCCATTGAAGATGATTCTTTTTATTTCATTGTTTCACTTTATTTAGGCATAGAATTACTAAATTGGGTGTTTATTATGCTTAAATAATAGTTATTTGGTTCAAAACATGATAAGGATCACATGAAACCATACTATGCCATTTGGACTTTCCATTGGAATCCTTTGATGTAATCTAATTGTAGTGAAATTGTCATTCTTTTATGACATTCTTCTAATTATATTGGTATCCTAAATTAATAACAAGTAAATATTTTTAGATCCCCGAGTACTTTTGTATGTGACTAGGATCACATGAATTATCACTTAGATTGTCCATTGGATTCCTTGTGGTAGTGATATCAACATCCTCTTTTCATTTTGGTGTCATCTACGTATATTGATAGGTTACACACGTAGGAGCTAGTGTTGGAATTTGGAAACTACACAATTTTTCTTCATATTTATTTGATAGTCAAAGCACAATGTTGGGCATTTTTTCCATCAAATTCTTAAGTCATTAACACTTATAATTGATATTAAGACATTCAAATTAATTGTGTGAGACACAGAAATATGGAAATGTTATAACATTTTATCATCTAATAAATAATTTATAATATTTTGTTGAATTTCTAATTAAGTGTCACACACACGTTATTATTTAAGTATTATTTCAAAATTTTAATTTAATAATCTTTTCAATCAATAAATGAAGCCAAGGCCACACTAACATCTGCAATGATGGTTACATAAATGAGCTTAAAACCATCACAATGATAAAAAAACACATTATAACTCTACATGTGAAGTGACACAATCAATGATGATTACCACTGTGGAAAATGTTAAGCATAATGTAGAATATGAAAGTTTCCATGGTGCTCAACAATTTCCATACTCAACACTAAGCACCATGTAGTATATGAAAGTTTACATGGTACTCAACACTTTGTCCATTGAAATTAAGGTCATTGACATGTAACATAAAACTTGGAGATACTTATTATTTCAACCATCAAATGAAACATTAGAACACTATCTAAAACTTAGTAACTTCAACATATAGCTATAGAAGTACAATCTCTCTCTCTCTCTCTCTCTCTCTCTCTCTCTCTCAACTTCAACATACAACCATATTAGTATAGCAGTACTCTCTCTCTCTCTCTCTCTCTCTCTCTCTCAAATTCAACACACAAATATATTAGTATAATAACAATCTCTCTTTCTCTTCATCATATAGCCATATTAGTGCAGTATCAAACTCTCTCGGGTTAGTATTATTGCTTGAAAGTTTAGAGTGTCATTAGATCACAGTTGAGAAAAACTACATTTTGGGGTATCTCTCTCTCTCTCTCAAGTTAGCACTGTTTGAAAGTTTAGAGTGTCATTAGATCGTAGTTAAGAAAACCTACATTTTGGGCTCTCTCTCTCTCTCTCTCTCTCTCTCGTTAGTATTGCTTGAAAGTTTAAAGTGTCATTATATAGTTTACATTATGTGAATCTTGTCATTAATTAAAATGGAGAACAAGTTTTGTGATTTTCATAATATAAACTATCTTAAATCAAACCACTTAATAAATTAAAAAAAAAAACATACATATTTACAGAAGCTTAAAAGGTGCCCAACTGAAATGACCTCGACTGAATGCCTTAACCCAAAGACAAAACATATAGGCTTCTGATCCTCTCTTATGGTCGGGCCAAAAGGATAAGACACTTAAAAATCCTTAATTGTGATAAGGCAACAAATTTTACATCTCTTTTTTTGTTTTTTAATTGTATATTTATTATTTCATTTTAAAAAAATCAAAATATACATAAAACACAACTCCAAAATAGATATTGTAAGTTCGAAATAGATCCATGGACCTTTCAAACAATAAAACAAATTACTAGTGACATGAAAATAGAGTTACAAAATTTTAAAAAAAAGGAACGAATTTTTGTAACTCTATTTTCATGTCACTTGCACTTTCTCATGGATTCAAGTTTTCAACACTTGAATTAATTCAAATCGCAATCGCAAAGATTTGAGATGTCATATTAACAATCAAATGCAAATATTAGGTTTACAATTAACCGATATATGGGGGAATATGTAATATAATGTGTCATTGTTATTAAAATGTCTGTATAAAATGCATCACATCTTCCGTTGTAGTCTAGTTGGTTAGGATACTCGGCTCTCACCCGAGAGACCCGGGTTCAAGTCCCGGCAACGGAAATTCGGTCAATGTGATTAACCTTTTTCGCAACAGTACAAAGCGAAAATCGTGTATTAACAAAAATATTAATGAAGAGGTGCATCCCTTGATGGGAAGGCAAATCTCTTCAGAAAGTATTTTTTAATGAATTGTCTTTTTTGATTCGCAGAGCACCGCTGAAATCGTGGCTCAACAACAACAAAGAGTTACAAATCGAATGCGTCTGCCGGGAGTCGAACCCGGGTCTATTGCTTGGAAGGCAATTATCCTAACCGTTGGACTACAAACGCTACATGTATAAAGATCCTCCAACACATAACAACTACTTTTCTTGTTGTTGAGAAAGATTATGCAGTTAAATTTCTTTTTCCTTTCCCTTCCTCGATTTGAAGCCTGTCGTAGCTGAATTTACAGGCTCAAAGCAAATCTTGAAAACCGGAGATCGAAACCTGTTTTTCTCTCAAAAGCGGCATTGGCTTCGATTACAGTGGTTGCTGCCGGAAATTGCGATTGGAAAGGATGGAAGTTAGAGGTACGTCAACTGGTATTCTGGCCTATGGTTCGGCACTGAGAGGACCCAACTGTTTATGAGATTCGTAAATTCTCGTTAATATTCTTCTTAGCTTTATATTTTTCTATATTTTGTGGCAAGCTCGTCCAATCCGAGGGTTTTTGAATCAGGATTAAAATTAAAATTAGATGTTGATTAATTGTTTTATCAAATGATTTTTTTTGTTGGAATCTGGTCACATAAATCTGTATGAAATCACTATTTGTTGTTGTTTAAAATTCAATTTTGAATGTAGAAATGGATTCAATATGTTGAAAAATCCTTGGGGCACTCAAAATAATCACTTAAATCTGCGGATCTAACTATTTCCTACCGGATTTTGAGCAAATATCCCTGAAAAAAATTGTCGGAGAACATTCATTTCGTAGAATATCTAAACTACGGCTTAAAATTATAATGGATATCTCCATTTCTATTTTATGGATTTAAACTTATGCTTATATGGGTCTAATGGTTAAGAACATGTATTTCTTCTTAAGAAGTTACATGTTCAAATCCAGAGAGGGTGGGGTATGTACACCTCCATAGATTTTAGCAGTGAAATTGTTGTGCAGAGGGGATCTCTTGTCCCACAAACAAGGGGGTTGCATACATCAATTTGATGTCTAAATTGGTTGTGACCTTAAAATTAGATTATTATTATATTATTATATATCGATATGATTTGATTTTGAACATGGTGACAAAAAAATATGGAAGAAATTGATATGTTTTCCATTTCTGTCACCAATCACTTACTTACAAGAAATTTTTGAAAACATTGATTACATTGCTAAAGGAGGTTTTCAAAACCACCTTTTCGTCGTGGCACCACCTGGCATGATGTGGCATATCAAGCCCCCACCATGATGCCATAAAATATTTTTACCAATTACAACGTGACACATGTCGCAAAATTAAAATGTTCCTATATAAAGATGAGATTGCCTTCGTGCCCTCCCTCATTCTACCATTCCATTGTGCATCCAACAAACTCTATTACCTTACGCTGATTACTGAAAATAATAGATTACTGAAAATAATAAGATTAAATAAGATTAAAGATTCATTCATAAAGATAGGTTGTTGTCATACACTGAAATGGTTTACACCTAAGAATGTGGAATTTTTGGAAACATTGATCACTAGGAATGATAAGATTAAAGATTCATCCATAAAGATAGGATGTTGTCATACACCTAAGAACTCTTAAGTATTTTGAAAATCTTTTCTCATCAAAATATTTCTTTTCGTATTACAAGGAATAGAATAGTGATACTAGGGTCCATTTTGAAATGTAGTTGTCTAAAGATAATATGAAGATTGCATTTCAAGTGGGTCATTTAAAGAAATTCAAGCTAACTATGAACATAGACACAAGTAACATGCATCTTTTTTAATTAAAGGGAATCATTCATAAATATGAGACCCTTCAACAAGGTACATTCTTGAAACTCATCGCTATTTGATTTTCTGGTAGGTTTTTATTCTTTTGTTTTTTTAGTGCACATGTTCAACAACAATGCTAAATGGGATTAGCTCACAAACATGTAATTATGGAGAACTTATATCATATATGTCTAGAATTTTATGAAATGAGAAAGGTAAGATTGCTGTGATATCGTGGTAATCTTAAATTTAAAAATATTTTTAGTAATGTTGAAATATACATAAATAAATTTGTTTTTCTCATTTTTATTAGTATTGTATTTCTTTTTTTTCTAGGCAACATATTTCAAGGAAGATTTTCAAGCACTTATCTTCATTTTAAGGATGGTACTCAATGTAAACTCTAGATTCTTTAGGGCACAAGGCTAGGTAAACAATAGGGCTTAAGGTTGTTACAATAATATACTCATAATGAGCTCAACATATCGTCTAAGGGAATATAACCTGGCTGAGGAGGATAACACTCTATCCCACAACCACTTGAGCCAGAGTGAATTAACATGTCATATTTGTTTCATAGGTATGGAGTTTACATTACATAAATGTCAAACTTTATCCCATTCTCTACTAACTAGGCCATTCTATTCTAGTTTACCATTACCAAATCATTGTTTTTTTTTTTGCCATTTATATTCCTGCACACCATCTTTATTAAATTTTTACTTGTTAGATTATCTTGCCTTAATATTATTTCTTTATTATTTATTGAATGCTTAATACTTTGTATAGAAGAATGTGTTTTGGCAAAGCCTCTTTAAAAGTCACCACGGCTTGAAATTTTGAAAGCACCACAAATTGTGTTTTTGTTTCACACATTTTTGTTAGGTGATTGGGATTTTATATGCAATTTTGAGGTGGGTCTGACAAGAATTTTAGAACATTAGTTTGATTTTTCTTCAAAGTTTTAGTGAATAGAAGGTAGAAAACAAGATTGAGTAAATTGTAAATAGTTCAACACTATGTTAACCTCATCCTCACCAACAAATCAATGTTATGATGTTTTTCTTTATAGAAATTTTTAGGTGGGTTTGTGGTTGTTTAGATCTCATCAATGTGTTTGTGATGTTGGATATAAAATGGTGCTTTGGGGTGTGTTTGAAGGTAGATTTAGACTTATCATTCTAGATTTCTAAATGATTGTCATTGAAATTTAAAATCAAGTTTAAGGTGAGTGTGTTCGAAGACGATTTAGTTCTCATTGTGTAACTCAAATAAAGTTTTATTCATATTTGAAATGCCTTGTTTCATTTTAGAAGATTGTTTATGTGAGTATTATCCATGCGGGTTTACAAACATCTTAGTCTTGTTTAGGGAAATTTGTTAAGTTGGATTGAGGGCATTATGAAAGAGATTTAGCTTTGGAAACATTGGGTTCCATATATGTTCTTGCTTGCAATGTGTTTGATGGTGGGCTTGATATTTTGATGTTGTTTTAGACCATATAAGTTTCATTGTATTTTAATAGTTATCTTGATGCCTTGGGATCCATCAAGATCGTATGAGGGTACTGCTAATGTTGTGTACACCAAATTCACAATGTTTTATTGTTTTAGGGAGTTGAATTCACGGTGGCAATAGAAACAACGTTATGATTAAATTTGAATACATTAAAATATCTTCAATTATTTGGTTGTTATACTTTATGCCAAGGTTTTGGGAAGTTGTTTGGGCCTATTCATAAGTTTGTGATGTGGGATGTGAAGCATTGTGAATTAGACATAGGGATGTAAATTGTTTTTTGTATTGTTTTGTTCTATTTGAGTTATGTATTGTCTTGAATTTGATTATGTATTTGTTTTCTTCTCTTACAATTTGATAATGTATATGGATGTAGACACTCTTTCCCAAATGAACTGATGAGAACTATAGATTTCATGATCGCTAGTAAGGTTGTTCTGGTGTGTCGATATGGAGATGTTGGAAAGGCTTGTGATACAACCTAGAGGTTGTTGGAGCTTAGATCATTGTTACATACATTGATCCTATATATGCCTTGCACGCTCTTATGGGAACCATTGAGATCATACACGGGTATTTTTTATGGTGTGCATGTGAGATTTACAACGTTTCACTATTTTAGCATCTTGAATTCATAGTGGCAATAAGTAGATTTCTGATTAAATTTGAATACCTTAAAGTATCTTTAGTTATTTGGTACTGTATTTTATGAGAATTTGGTTTTTGTGAGTTGTTTTCAGCTCGTTTGGAAGGTTTTGTTGTGGAATTTGAAGCATTGTAAATATTCTTTATTCTTTTTCCTTAGAGAAAAAAAGTCATAACCTTTCACTAGATAAGAAAAATGTGCATTTTTTAAAATACTTGTTCCAACATTTCAAAAATAAACATATTGTCCATAGGGCCTCAAAATATGCCTTCTTATCTATCTTGTCATAGTTCTAAGGATTATTCCTCGAATGGGGTGATAGTTGGATATCATGCGCCAAGGGTAGTAAATGCACCCTGTCGCCGCCTATTTCCCTCTTCTCCTCCAGATGCATAACATTCACACAACTTGGATGGTGGTGCGGTTGTACAATGAGGGAGACTTAATGGGTTACTCGATGCGAGATCTGGAGTGTTGCAGGACTGTTACGAGGCTAATATTGGTTGTTAACTCGAAGTTAATGACAATTTTCATCACTAATTTTTCCAACTTATTGGAGGTAAGGCATGGCATCCACTCCATTTTGTTTGTTCAAGTGTTATGGGTGGCTCCCTCCTCCCTCACCATAATATTTCTTGCTCATGGTTCTCTTCTCTTCTTGCCCTTTCTCCCCTGACCTCCTAATATTCCTCCCAACACAATGCCATATGAGAGGGGTAATCCGAAGCGTGGCCTGACCTACTACAATTTCATGGCTAGACGGCTCCATCTGAGTCCCTCATCTATGCCAATTCCACCCACCTCCATTGGCCCAATCCTTCCTGGTTCTCCCTCGATGAATTCTCCCTTCACTGATCAAAATTGGATGGGGGATGAAAGAAACCAGGTTTACATTGAAGAAGAATTCCCTCTGGTGCCTCCCCATTCCCCTCTAGACTCTCTTTTGATAACAACCGCAGACTTACATGCCTCTCTTCTCCACTCCTCCCGAGAGGCAAATGTTGACCCTACCCTAGTTTTGGGGAGTTTGCCAATCACAGAAGAGTCTCTCATCCAAATTTTATGAGCATAATGAAATGAATATAGATTATTATCGAAATATGTTTAACACAGAATAACAGATAGACAGTAAAACCGATTTATATTCAATAAGGAAATAATTTGAAACTATAAAATGCAACGGAAAACAAGCTTGCTAGAATGGTGGTGACTTATCTCTGAGAAGAGATGTGACGGTTGCGCTCCTTTGCAAGAAGATGATTACAATGAGGTTCTCAAGGCCATTTTACAATAAACAGTAATGTCAAAAACCATAGAAATCCAAAAACCTAACCCTAGGAGATGAAGCGCCAAAAGTCATGTGGGCCCATTTGGGTAAGTTAGTACATCAACTTCCAAGGGTCGTAACTTTTGCATACGATCTCCGTTTTAGGCGAACATAGCCCATTGGAAAGGTATATCCAAGGACTACACATGTTTTCTATGGAAATATTTACACATTTTGACTGTGGCAAGCCCTAAAAACATTGTTTAGGGCCTCAAAACAGCCCCAGAAGTTAGGGACCCGAAAACTAGGAAAAAATTATCGAACTGGAAAACTGCCAAAATGAGCCAGTTAGAATAGGTCGGAGGCCACTGACATCCATTTGGATCAATCCTCCCCCCTTAGGAAGCAATGTTCTCCATTGCGTTGAGTGCCCCCATTAGATGATGAAATGTTAGGGACCTAACCCCTCACATAGGTAGAATAATATATTTCCATGTAATAAAGGTCGATATTAATAAGGCCTAGCAATAAGGAAGAATAAGTCCAATGTAAGAAGACCTAATAGAAGCTTCTGCTTCTAGAAGGATCTTCCTCTAGATGGTTCTTTTGATAGACATATTTAGTATAAATAGGAGTCGAGGGTATGAGAAATTTTGTCTTGGATATTATTGTAATAGAGCTCTGCTCTGTTGGAGGTTGACCCCTCGAAGAGGCAAGTGAACATTGCTCAGTAATCAAAGTCCTCTTTCTGGTGTTATTATGGTATCCATTTGGTATTATTGTGGTGTTGTTATGGTTATATTGTTGTTCATCTGCCATTTCTAGTTATTTATTTATGTTCTTCATATTTTTTTATATCTGGAATATTACAAGTGGTATCAGAGCACCTTCCTCGATAGAAAATTGTGGGTTAATTTTTTTTCAGGGTAGAGACGTATTCCGACGTATTTAAGCTACAAAGATTTGTCGTTATGCACATAAACCCGCAGTTGGGGATTCATACACGCAAGACAAACAAGTGGTACTTAAGCGCACATCTGTTGGCCACCCTTGTAACCCTTGTTGGTACCCTTTTGAGTGGTAGCACATCAGACAACACCTATATACAGATCGACCTAGATCTTCTAAATCCCTCCATAGATAAATCGATCAACCGCTTGATTGCTATAGTGCCATCGAGAAAAAAACTCAGGAAGATACTCTCTAGTACCTGGGTAGTCGGGTAATATGATTAAGAGCACACTCTAGCCTCCTTAGTTGGTTCCCTGAGACATTGGGCCAAGTACTATTGTTGTACCCCACACGTATATCAGAGAGCTATAGCACAGGGAAAACCCTTGTTTGTAGAACCCTTGAATACCTAACCCTTGGGACATAAACAAAAACATAACAAACACGATCTATTGTGGCGCTACTGTGTCTCCTGCATTCGAGATGCAAAATTACTACACATTTCTTCATGTTAAGCATTTAGGCATTTCATCACTGCAATATTCTTTAGATCGGAGTATAACTCCGTAGGAGTAAAAAAATAAATAAATTATGGATCCTGTTGGCACCATTATTTGAGACCTATTTCATTGGATTTCTCTCTTCTCCCTTATCGCAGTCATACCTATCATTTCTCAGCAAAAAAAAATTTGTGGACCCGACCCCCTTCCAACACCGTTATTTGGGATTTACCCCATTGGATTCAACTCGTCGCCCTAATCATTGTGATACACTTCACCCATAACCCATTTTATGTGTGGTCCCACCCACTCCTTTTCGTGTTCCCTCGTCAGCATGGCCCATACCCGTAGCCAGGACTTGGAAGCTCACTTCACTACCTTGCACTCTAATTTCACAGAAACCCAACAAGAAGTGTGACAGGTCAGTGCCAATATTGCCACCATCAATCAAAATATGCATTCGTCCATCATCGCCTCAATCATGGAACTCAAACAAGAGCTCAAAAATGACATTATTTCCCAACTTGAATCTGTCGCTATGACGATATGTGCCAAGCTACATATCCCTACAGATATTCCCTTATCTTATGCATCTTTGCATACTAAAGGTGGAACTTCCTCTCATTCCCAGAATTTTCAGCCCCACCACTTTCAGCATGGCCTACGCCTTCCGCGTGTGGATGTGACCAAATTTGATGGATCAGATCCCATTGGTTCGGTAACTCAAATGGAACATTATTTCTCTTTGTATTGCATTACAGATGAGTTGGCCAAACTCCGATATGGTGTTCTCCATATAGATCAAGAATGTTGGCAATGATGGCAATGGAGAAAAAATGCCCTCTAAGGGTATGTGGCTTGGACACACTTTGTGGCAGAGATTTATGAACGCTTTGACACTGACACTAACCATTTAGGTCGTTTGACAAAGTTGAAACAATCTGGCACAATGGAAGACTTTATATATGCTTTTGAGCGATTGGATTTTTGTACAGAGGGAATGTCTGATGCTTTTTTCCAAGAATGTTTTATCAGTAGCCTCAAGGATGAGATTCATGCTCATGTCCTCATGGATCGGCCTCAGAGTTGGGTGGACACTACTAAAAGAGATAAGGAATCACAACAAGTTGTATCTTCTCAAAACCGCAAACCATCCTTTATTCCTCGCACTAAACCAGTAACTCCCACTCCTCCTTCTACTCCACTAAATATCCAGAAATTGACCAGGGCCGAAATGGTTGAACACCAACTCAAAGGCCTTTGTTATAATTGTGATGACAAATATTTTTTGGGACACAAGTGTAAGGAACGAAATATTTTTATGGCCATCTCGGAGGATGTTTCAGAAGATGATGTTGAGGCTCCCCTTATGTCTATGTCACCTGAACCCACTAACATAACCCCTCCCTCAGACCCTCCCGAAGTAGAACCGGTCATTTCCCTAAATGCTCTCACTGGATTCTCTGCTCCCCAAACCCTCAAGCTAATTGGTTACATCAAGCATAGGAAGGCCATCATTCTTGTTGATAGTGGAAGCACCCATAATTTTATTCATCACCACATTGCCCAAGAAACTAATTGCTATATCTGTGCAGTCAATAATTTCCAAATCATGATTGCCAATGGTGGGTCCATGAAATGTGGAGGGTGTTGTGAAAATGTGTGTCTCCAAATTGGTGATTACCATATGAAATCTCATATGTTTTCTATCAACATGGGCGGTTGTGACATTGTGTTGGGTGAATAATGGCTAAGGACTTTGGGTCCCATTCTCATGGATTTTAAGGAATTAACCATGTAATTCGATCAGGAGGGCCAACAATATAAGTTCCAAGGAATCACCGTCGATTCCCCAAAGATAATTAGTTCCCATCTCATGGAAAATCTGCTCAAAAAAGGTCATTCTAACATTATTTCCCAACTCCATGCCATACAAGCCACTGAGATACCCTTTGTGTCGCATGACCTCCAATCCATCCTCTCTAAGCATCAAGTGTTTTTTCCACTCCCCATGGACTCCCTCCTTCCTGTGGTGTTCATGATCATTCCATTCCCCTTGTCCCGGGAATCCTTCCTCCCAATATCCTTCCCTATCGTCACCCCTTTTCCCAAAAAAACGAAATTGAGAAAATGGTTCAAGAACTGCTCAACACAAGTGTTATCCGCCCTAGTATGAGCCCCTACTCTTCTCCTATGGTCATGGTCCTTAAGAAATAAGGTTCTTGGCGCATGTGTCATGGATTCCACACCCTCAAAAAAATCACCATTAAAGACAAATTTCACATTCCTGTCATTGATGACCTCTTGGATGAATTGAGTGGCACCCAGTTCTTTACTAAACTTTATCTTCGTTTGAGCTACCACCAGATCCGTATGAAAGAGGCAAACATTCCTAAGACTTCCTTTGGAACTCATGAGGGCCACTATGAGTTTTTGGTCATTCCCTTTGGCTTGTGTAATGCTCCCTCCACTTTTCAAAGCCTCATGAATCATGTCTTCCGTCCTTTTCTCCGTCATTTTGTCTGAGTTTTCTTTGATGATATCCTCATCTATATCAAAACCTAGATATACCATCTTTCTCATGTGGATCGATTTCTCCATCTACTCTCTCAACACCAACTTTTCCTCAAACAATCTAAATGTGCTTTTGGTGCCTCATAAGTCGATTGCTTGGGTCATCTTGTGGGCAAGGCCTACATCAGGGTGGATCCTAAAAAGATTGAAGCTATGCAATATTGGCCTCACCCAAAGACTCTCAAAAGCTTGCGGGGATTTATGGGTTTAACATGTTATTATCGCAAGTTTGTTAAGAATTATGGAAAGATTGTGGCACCTCTCACTGCACTCCTTAAAAATAATTCTTTCACTTGGACTCCAACAGCTGCTCATGATTTTCAAACCTTGAAGTTGGTCATGTGCACCACTCCAGTACTGGACCTTCTTGATTTCACAAATACCTTTTTCCTGGAATGCGATGCTCCAGGAAAGGAATTGGCATTGTCCTTATGCAAGAGGGTCGTCCTTTGGCCTTTACCAACAAACAACTATCCGAGAGAAATTTGTGCAAATCAATCTATGAAAAGGAAATGTTGACTATTCTGCATGTCGTGGATATTTGGCACCCTTATCTATTGGGGAAACACTTCCAAATTAAGACAAATCATCAAAGCGTCAAGTATTTTATGGAACAATGCCTTTCCTCCCCTGAGAAACAAAAATGGGTGACTAAGATCTTTGGATATGATTATGGGATCATTTACAAGAAAGGAAAAGACAATGTGGTTGTTGATGCACTTTCTCGAAAATATGAAGATGAAGGGTCCCTTTTTTCTCTCTCCTTCATTATACTAGATTGGCTCAAAGTTGTTCGCCAAGAATGGCTACACGATCCCAAAAGTTTGCATCTAATACAACAATTGTAGTCCAATTTTCTAGTTTCCCCAAGGTACTCTTGGATCAATGAGGAACTTCGATACAACGACCGTTTGTATTTAAGTAAACAATCAAAACTTAAATCCATGATACTTTCTGAGCTTCATGATACACCCACAATTGGGCACTCTGGGTTTACCAAAACCTATGACCGGGTCAAATGTTCTTTTTTCTAGCATGGTATGAAACATGACTTTCGTAATTTTGTGGTTGAAGGTGATGTGTGTCAATGCAACAAGGGAGAAACAATCAAATATTCGGGCACACTACCACCGCTTCCGATTCCACTTGCTATTTAGCGGGATATCTCTATGGATTTTATTGTAGGCTTACCCAAATCAGGAAATAAATCAGTCATTATGGTGGTAGTTGATCGTCTTTCCAAGTATGCTCATTTATGTTCTCTTCAAGACCCATTTACAACATCCACTGTGGCTCAACTTTTCATGGATCATGTCTTCAAGCTTCTTGGCATGCCGCATTCTATTGTTTCTGATTGCAACCCAACTTTCACCAGCAATTTTTGGCAAGAACTGTTCAAGCTACAAGGCACCCAATTGCATCTCAGCACAACTTATCATCTCCAGACTGATGGTCAAACTGAAGTTGTCAACAAATGTTTGGAAACATATTTGAGGTGTTTTTCATCGGAAAGGCAGAATTAGTGGGCTCGTTGGTTACCAGTCGCTGAATGGTGGTACACCACTTTGTACCATACAGCTACCCGCATGACTCCTTTTGAAGCGGTATATGGACAAAATCCACCTTCAGTTCTCTCATATTTTCCAGGTGTCTCGAAGGTCCATGTGGTTGACCAAATGCTTACAGTTTGAGAGGCTATTCTTCGTACCCTCAAAGAGAATTTGGTCATGACCCGGAATCACATGAAGCAACAAGTAGATCAAGGTCGCTCTAAACGTCAATTTGCAGGAGGGGATCATGTGTTTCTTCTACTACAACCTTACAAGAAAAATTCCCTCAAGGCTAACCATTGCCAGAAACTGGCGCCCAAATTTTATGGTCCTTATATGGTTCTCAAGTGTGTGGGACAGGTGGCCTATCAGTTAGCTTTGCCCAGTCATTCAAAGCTCCATCTTTTTTTTCATGTTTCCTACTTAAAAAAGGTGATTGGAACTAAGTGCCAAACCCAAACCACCCTTCCCGAGTTGGACAAAGAGGCTCCATTTGGCTACAACCACAAGCAGTTTTGGACCAACGTGAGCGTTGTCTATGTCAGCGAACCATCAAGGAAGTGTTAGTCCAGTGGAAAGATACAACTCCAGTAGATGCCACTTGGGAACCAACTACCATTCTGCAACAATTTCCCCATCTCAAGCCTTGAGGAAAAGGTTGTTTTTAAGGGGGAGGGCATGCCAGGGACCTAACCCCTCACGTAGGTAGAATAATATATTTCCATGTAATAAAGGTCAATATTAATAAGGCCTATCAATACAAAAGAATAAGTACAATGTAAGAAGACCTAATAGAAGCTTCTACTTCTAGAAGGATCTTCCTCTAGATGGTTCTTTTGATAGACATATTTAGTATAAATAGGAGTCGAGGGTATGAGAACTTTTGTTTTGGATATTATTGTAATAGAGCTCTGCTCTGCTGGAGGTTTCCCCCTCGAAGAGGCAAGTGAACATTGCTCAATAATCAAATTGCTCTTTCTAGTTTTATTCTGGTATCCATTTGGTATTATTGTGGTGTTGTTTTGGTTATATTTTTGTTCATTTACCATTTCTAGTTATTTTTTTTTTTCTGCATACTTTTTTATATCTTGAATATTACAAGAAATTTTTGTTGAATTTGGCCCTGGGTGAGCCACTTGCCTTGGTGCAGGAGCTGCCCTACTTTGAAAACTCGATAAAGTTGGATCCTTTGTTCACGATTTCCCTTGACATGTTTGTCCACAATCTGATCATTGGATGCATGTTGTATGTAGTCGAGGTTGAGCTATGTTGGTGTCAGTTGTTCTGTTATCTTTGAGGTGTCCAATAATGGTGGGAAATAAGGTTGAAGGAGATCCATGTTGAACACTGGGTGTAGGCCAAGGAAAGGAGGAATGTTGAGCTCAAAAGAATTATCACCCACAACCTTGGTGATGGTGTACGACCCATAACAGAGGGGGAAAAGCTTCCGATGGGGTCCGGTAAGGCATTCTTTCTGCAAATGCAACCAAACTTTGTCGCCCACTTGAAACTTATGTGGCACCCGATGTTGATCATGGTGTTGCTTGTCCTTGTCATTAGAATTTTGTAGGATATCCTGAACCTATTGAAGGATGTGTTAGATCTGCTCAATGAACCGAGTGGCTTTGTCAGCTTCAGTTGGAGTAGGAGATGAGTCGACCGAGGTGACCGCAAGGGGTAGTGCAACATCTATGGGACCCAATGGTTGGAATCCAAACCCCACTTGAAAGGGGTTGTGGCCAGTTGAGATATGCAAGGCTCAGTTGGAGCTATGTTGGACATAGGGAAGACTCTCATCCCATGTGCGAGGGTGCTTGGAATTATACATGCGCAGGGTATGCACGATTATTCGATTTACGACCTCGGTTTGGCCATCTATATGAGGGTGGAAGGCCGTGGATTTGTTGAGCTTAGTGTCCAGCAATGACCATAGGCTTGACTAGAATGTGATGAGAAATCGGTTGTCCCGATCTGATGGATGTCGGTGACCTCCCACCTATTCCAACTGGCTCATTTTGGCAGTTTTCCAGTTCGACAATTTTTTCCTAGTTTTTGGGTCCTTGACTTATGGGACCATTTTGAGGCCCTAAACAACGTTTTTAGGGCTCGCCACAAAAAACATGCGTAGTCCTTGGATAAACCTTTCCAACGGGCTATCGTGCGCCTAAAACGAAGATCATATGAAAAAGTTACGACCTTGAGAAGTTGATGTACTAACTTACCCAAACGAGGCCCACATGACTTTTGGCGCTTCATCTCCTAGGGTTAGGTTTTTGTAGGTCTAGGGTTTTTGACATTCCTATTTATTGTAAAAAGGCCTTGAGAGCCTCATTTTAATCATATTCTTACGAAGGAGCGCAACCGTCACATCTCTTCTCAGAGATAATCTGCCACCATTGTAGCAAGCTTGTTTTTCACTGCATTTTATAGTTTCAGCTTATTTCCTTATTGAATAGAAATCGATTTTACTATATATTTGTTATTTTGAGTTAAACATCTTTTGATAATAATCTATATTCATTTCGTTTTGCGGATAAAATCTGGATCCAGATTTTATGAGCATAATGCAATGAATACAGATTATTATCAAAAGATGATTAACACAAAATAACATATATACAATAAAATTGGTTTCTATTCAATAAGGAAATAAGTAGAAACTGTAAAATGCAGCGAAAAAGAAGCTTGCTAGAATGGTGGTGGATTATCTATGAGAAGAGATGTGACAGATGCACTCCTTCGCAAGAAGATGATTACAATGAGGCTCTCAAGGCGTTTTTACGATAAACGAGAATGTCAAAAACCCTAGACATCCAAAAACCTAACCCTAGGAGATGAAGCACCAAAAGTCATGTGGGCCCCGTTTGGGTAAGTTAGTACATCAACTTCTCGGGGTTGTAGTTTTTGCATACGATCTCTATTTTAGGTGCATGATAGCCCGTTGGAAAGGTTTATCCGAGGAATACACATGTTGTTCATGGGGATCCCTACAAATTTTAACTGTGGTGAGCCCTAAAAACGTTGTTTAGGGCCTCAAAACGGCCCCGAAATTTAGGGACCGAAAACTAGGAAAAAACTGTCACAGTAGAAAACTGCCAAAATGAGCTAGTTGGAATAGGTGGGAGGCCACCAACATCCATCTGGATCAATCTCTTCCTACTCTTCTTGGTCAAAAGGTTATGGACGGTGCTTTCCCTGATACAGAGCTCCACCCCAATGCAGATTTTGTGCTAGAGATGCCTCGCCAATGCAGCTTCTCAAAATATCAACTACAACTCATATTCGAGATGAGAAGGGATGTTGCTAGCCAACTTCATCTTCAAACCATCATTTGTTTCCAGTTGGATGCCTTCTTCGACTCTGTTTCAAGCGATCCTGTCAAAATCCATTGACCGACTTGCTTCCAGCCTTATGTATTCGCACTAGCTTGGCCTTAACCCTCCAATGGCGATGGAAATCCGGGTTCTTCCAATGTTTAGTTTTCTTGCTTATGTATTGTCTCTATATTCAAAATAGTTATAGATATAGTTCTGGGTAGGGTTCTTTTGTTTTTCAACTCCAAATGTATATCAGTATAGACATGGATGATTTCACAAGACTACAACCTATTATAGTTTCCATTTGTATGGCAAACAGTGTTACCAACTTTGACATTTATACTAGTTTATTTGACATTTGTACTGGTTTGTTGATTATCTAAGGTAATACATTTTTATTTAAAAAAAAAACAAAAATAGTTCCAAGGCTTACAACCATTCTTCATTAAAAAAAACTATCATTATCCTAACCTAAGGTAGGCTTCCACATGTTAAGTTCAAAATAACATAATAATTGTTCAAGGTTGAAGTATTTCCCATATAATATGTACAATAAAGATAAATTAACACAAAAGAAAGCAAACTTTGAATATATTTCTATTCATTAAAAGATTTGGCCTATGCCATTCTTAATCTCCCTTAGCCACTCTACATTGTTTTCCTTCGACAATCCTACTTTGGACAATAATTTTATCTTTGAGTTTAGCTCTCTATGAACATTATGGTAGAATATCTTTATCAAAATTGTCTCCACTCACTACAACTACTCTATAATCAAAAGTATAATCTTATTCCCCATCTTGTACATACCTAACATCCAATTGAGTACCACGATAGAATATTGAAACACATGTATGTCTATGACCCCTTTTTCAATGGTTAAGTGCATCAATAGTTTTAAATCCAATGTATCTGCATAATTATTAGATCCTACCCCTAAACCAACTTTAAAGTGAAAATAATGTGACTCGAATAAAATAAAATACTCCTCCTCCTATAATTTCCCTTCGTTGGCTCCATTAAAGCACAAGACCCCTTTCTTCTTTATTGGTGGATGTTCCAATATCCTTAGTTTTACACTCTTTCCAGTAGATTGTTTTGATATGAGAAGCACATTGAAAGGATGACACCATCTTGTCTTGGAATGATTATACATTTCTAGCTAACCAAATTCCCTAGGAAACCACAAATGTAAGATCCGCAAACCCTTTCAACTATATATTATGCATCTAGCTCTTCAAAATACATCCTACTAATTTCCTTTCCATTCCTCCTCACAACTATTCAACATGTCCATTTCTTCCCAAACCATCCTAGTATATGAACAACTAATATATGAACAACTACACAAAGTAATTTGACCAAACTATATTTTAACTTTATTTTTCTAATGTGGCATGGGACATGTCACGTTGATGTGACACTCGAGCCTACATGGAAACTTCTCATATGGCCATGTCATCCTCTGATATTCCCATGTCATTTCCTTATCATATTCTATGCATTGTCCCTTCCACTTGCATTATATAATGTCACCCTCTGATATTCCCATGACATTTCCTTATCATATTCTATGCATTGTCCCTTCCACTTGCATTATAGAATGGGGAAGTCTCATTTTGTCTCCCCATTGTCATATTGCCACATTGTCACGTTGTCGCATTCTGGATGTAATGTAGAATGAGAGAATCTTATTGCAACATTGTACTAAATATCTCCACTTGTTGTCTTCTCCCTTCCACGTTCTACATCCTCACAACAACTTCTTGATGCAAAATGTGAAAAAATCACGTCTTCTACTTTCTAGCAAATCTTCTACTCCTCTAATGCAAAATGTGGAAACTTTGAATCTTCTACATTTAGGATTTCTAATATTTTCACTCCTTCACGCTTTCCCATACTTCCACCACAATATTCCTACTTCGTCCATTAATTCTTTCGCATTCCAGTTGGCAATTCAACATCATTAGAGACATTACGATTCCACTGCTCAAAATTTTAATTTTTTGTCCCTATCCAAATTGACATATCTAGATATACATATATACACCCGATTATTTAATAAACGTGAACTCTGTAATCCATATTTTTATCCTACAACTCTTCACTTCAAATTGTATGATCTACCAGAAGATGCCAATTAGGCATTCAAACCATGAAATTGTCAATTAGGCATTCAAACCATGAAATTGTCAATTATGGCCTCATATATTTTCTTCATAGACTTTTATCAACACATGGTTTGTGACTGCAATTTCGTCGGTAATTCTCATAATTTTTTTTTGTAAAACACTTGACTTGTAAAATGTAATTCCTTCAATAAAATTGACTTCTAGTCCTTATAACCCCATTGTTGTAACTTTAAACTCCAAAACCATATTTCAATGTACCAAATTTACCATACATACATTCTAATACATAATTTTAAGCAACAAATAAATTTATGAAACTATAATTAGAAATGCAAATCATCTAATGGAATTCATCTCACATAGAGTAAATTAAAACACTTTTAAATGGATACAAACCATAAAATAACCAACACCCATTCATAGTTAAAAATATAAAACTTTCATATTAATAAATAACACACAAGTACTTTTATTTTTGCAATTATCCTCCAACTAGATACAAACAAAAAATGTTCCACCCAACCATAAGATATTTATCACAGATAATATCTATGTAACAAAGGACACCCTCAATACGAGTCTATGGATCCACAAGGGAAAATAATACCAATTGGCTCTATTTTCTCTCACATAGCCCAATTCCAAAAATTTCCAAGACAATTTCTCATTACAACATTTCCAATAAGCATGCCCCTCTTCTCCCTTATACTACATAACATCAGGATTGAGATCCCCTGCTAAACAATCCCTCATAATATCCCACTCCACCCCCAAGTGCTCTAGCATAGATTGGCTAGGGAATATCTATTTTTGGGAACTAGGGAATTTAGTTGTAATTTACTTTCCTCTTTATCTAAAAAAAAACCCACAAAATTTAGTCATTTTTCTCATACTATCATGACAACAATCTTATGGTCGTCTAAGCTCAAGGAATAAAAACCAAAGAATACTAAGAAAAAATCTTCTTTTGCATGAATAAATCATATATCATATGTGCATGGCAACAATAAGACCATGTGGGAATCATATATCATATGTGCATGGCAACAATAAGACCATGTGAGAATCATATATCATATGTCCATGGCAACAATAAGATCACGTGAACACATGGGAAGCCCACGTATATTACTTTGGAAACTAATCTCAAGACTTAAGGACTTAGGATAATAAAAAAGAAAAGGTTTAATAAAGTAAAGGTAGGTTAAGGAATTTAGGTAGAAATAAATTAATGTGTTCACTTAACCCCATAATCCCCCTTTCTTTATCCCTAATGGATTTATAGTCATTTTTCTTTTTCTTCTTCATTTGTATTCATTAGTGTTTTTATATTATTTTTGGTGTACATATTTACAATGTCAATGGTGATTTTTACTTGGACCACATATGTATGGCTTATAGTCATTTCTTCATTACATATACATTTAGAATCTAGGGGTCAAAACTCGGGGTATTACATTCCCCTCCACCTTAGATTGCACCGTTTTCGGTGCAATACAGGAACTATGTACAAAGTTAAAAAAATAATATCGAAATTTCAAAACAAATGCGGCGGGCATTTGAAACAACATCCTTTTCTCACCTTTACCTTGTCATTTTGTGCCACTTTTTATCATCCTTCTAGCCTAATTTTGACTATAATTATATATTTTTCCCCGAGTATGTGTCCTCACAACTTGTGTCATTTTAAGTGGTTTTGTTAGTGTAATTAAGGGAAAGTTGACCTTTTATTCCCACTAATGAAAGAGTGCTAAGATATTGTTCCAGGGAAAATATCACAGGTACTGCAAAAGAGTTGTTTCAATAACATGACGTTGTTGCAATGTACCTCGGGTTGTTGTTGTGATATCGTCAACCTTATTGGGTTGTTGTTGCACCATGATTCTTATTTGTTGCAACACTAGTTGTTGCAACACAGTTTTCAGTGGCTACAACACATGCCAAACAATTGTTGCAACACAAGTTAGTGTCGCTGCTGCAACACTCATTTCCACTACTACTAGAGATCTACCACCACGAGCAGCTATGACCCCCCATCCTGACAACTGTGATAGTTATGATGAGGTGGCATGGTAAGTGCATCATCCATGAAAGTACGAATGGATAGTTGGGTTGTTATTTTGAACAATTGGTGACAGACAAATTTTGGAAAAGGACAAACGCATAGTCGAAGGCCATAGATCCAAGATAATTGAAGTGACCGCTTCAATGGATCATTTCCAATTAACGAAGATGATGTGTCATATGAATAACCACTTCACGTATCTTGGTTAGACTGTTGAAATGAGATTGAGAATAGACTGAGGATCGTAGATCCTCATGGTTGTCCTCAACTCTTTCTTGCTAAGAAAAGAGTGGTGCATATTGTATAAGAACCCGACTCGATTCAAGTAAGGGGAATTAATCATTGTAATCTGAATTATGATCCTCTGATAATAAAATTATTGTTCTAGTTCTTTTGCAATTGTTCTATGTTAATGTATATCTGAAGTTCAGTGTGTGATTGAAGGATTTCGTCAGTGCCTCATCTAGGGTGGTAGGGCCCCCTACTTAGTTAGGTACTATTGTACTATTTATTGTAGCATATATTCCATTCCTATTGTGATTTATTTCCATATTGCTTATATGTTTGGTTATTGTTTACATCTTGTTGCAACACTAAAAATACTATGTTTCAGTTAGTTTCCATTATGTTTATCTGATTCATTTCATGATTTAATCTTGTGTACTTCTAGCACTTAAAAAAATTTCATGATACTTTAAGCAGAGCTCTTTCAGTATTAATTGCAAGATTGAAAGGAGGAAAATGTTCATTGGCACAATCACCATTTAGAATTAGTAATCGACCGAGATTTTTTTTTCTGCAGTTAGATTAGATTCTTTCCATTTCAATTACATTTAGATCGAGCTCACAACACTGAGTGCTTCCAGACTAGCTGAATCAGATTGATTGTTATTCCAATTACGTTCATTTGGGGTCACAACACCAAGTGCTTATAGGTTGGTTGAATTGGATTAACTTGTTGGTTCTTCTTTCAGTTTTTTACTCAATTGGGGGTTGCATCACTAAGTGCTTCTGGATTCAATTGTGATAGTGTAATCTGTTAAATATTTTTCTAGTTTTTTGTCCATGGAATTGGTGACTTTTTTGAAGATATATTGAACCCTTCATATGATCATTTGCTTCTTCTACAACTTCATAGCTAGGACAATGCTTGAATGATTTTCCTTAGCATAGACAACACATGATAGATCACAAGTTCCATACAAATTCTAGATTGATAATTAAATGAGCAGACTTTCTAACTGTCTTTCTAATAAATTAGAAAGGTAATTAAAAATCCCATCAAAATACAAGTACACTTCTTGCATAACATCCTCCAAAACCCACATTGCCTCCTTGTGGTTGCAATGGGTCCATTGGACCTTTACCTACCCTATGGCTCTATTCCAAAGCAACATAATCTTCCTAACCATAATGTAGAATGGTTGAATTGGGAAGTCTCCTTCTGGTTTCACTTGCATCAAATCCCAATCAACGACATGGTTAGGGTCATGTACATACTTATTTAACAATGATACATGAAATACATTATGATCCCTTTTGATAGGATGCAATGCAAGCATGTATGTAACAGGTTGTATCCTATCCAAGATCTCAAAAGGACCACAATGGCTTCCAACTTGAGTACAACTCCCTAACTTCGACAAACTTCTCTTTGGTTTAACTTTCAAGAACACATGCTCCCCAGATTTGAATTCTCTATATATTATACCTTTAGTTGCATAACACTTTCACATGTCTTGTGCTACCTTTAAATTTTTCTTGATCTTGACCATCTTCTCTTCCATATCCTTAAGAAACTCTCATCCAAGCATCACTCTGTCAGCTAGCTTATCCCAACTTACCTATGCATTGCACTTTATGCCATATAAATATTCAAATGAAATCATCTTCAGTGAAGCATAATATGCATTATTGTATGCAAACTCCACTAAATACAAATAATCCTCCCACTTAGATGGCATGCCCATCACATAAATCTACAACATATCTTCAATCACTTAATTAACTCTCTATATTTTTCCATCTATCTATGGATGGTATGTTGTACTAAAATTCAGATTTGTTCTAAAAACTTTAAATAGTCCCTTCCAAAAGTTTGAAGTAAACTTAGGATCTTTGTATAAAACAACTACCTTGGGTATTCCATTCAATATTCTAACAACTTGTTTCATGTATATTTATACTACATTTACTACCTTATGGGTTAGCTTAATTGGGATAAAGTGAGCAACTTTTTTAACTTGTCGATCACTACCATGATGGAGTCATGTTGATTCATTATGTTCAGTTACTTGGTGATGAAACCAATAGTCATGACCACTTCCCATTTCCAGTCTATAAATGGTAATGGATATAACACATGTAACATAACCAATGACCTCTATCCATTATTGAGGATACGAGGTACTTCTTGAAACCACAATTTTCCCTCATCTTCTTTCTCCGATACCATTCTGTAATATAAACAACCTTCTAATTTGGTTCAAATCCATATTTTTATTGCTCTGATACCATAATTTCCTCATAACCCTATTATGAGTTGATTAATGCATGCAAACATGACAATGCAGGCTCATGCAAACACACTTAATCAATCATAGTTACAAATGCAGACTTATGCATGTAAATAAAACAACATTCAATTAATAACATAAAAAACATCAAATTCAACTTGATCATGAATAAATAATAACACTTATCTTTATAGGAATTAATCACCAAATGGCTACACATGAAGGACTTTCCACCCAACCATAGGCTCTATGTTTCCCATAATATTTCTGCAATAGGAACACCATCACGCTAAGGCTACGAGTTCATAAGGATGAAATCACCTATAGATAGCTCTTATCGTCTCACACATTCCAATTTCCAAACATTTCACAGTCTGTTAACTCCTACAACTATCCTACTCAACTAGCTATCTTTCCCCATTAATTTGCACAACCCAAGGAATGAGATCCCCTTTTCTATTTCACAACCATACTAATAGACTCTAGCATATCATATTGTGATAAGTAGTGTCAAGTGATAGCTTAACCAACTCATGTTCCATTCCTTTGGTAAGGGTCAACAAGTTCAATAGGGGGTTGTGGTGGTGCAAAACATTCACAGTGGTGTCCCATAGGGTGAAGCATACTAGTGTACACCGACAAGTTTGCTACAAACTCTATCCACAAAATGTTAAGTGTCCTAGGGTTTCCTTAAGAAATATTATCATATTGCAATAACCACATGAATTTACAGTATTGGATCAAATTAGTTTGAAATTTTTTCCATGGATGTAGATTTGCTTCATTGAAAATTCAAAATATAGAATAGAACAATAGATTATGGAATTTAAAATATATTGACAGACTCAAAAAATATTTCTGAATTTCTACTAGAAAAACAAATGTGATAGACCATGGTATTTTAAGAGGCTCTGTAAGTTGCACTGCCTAGGGAAATCCAACTATATAGCTTATTTTTTTTCAACAGCTGTGTATGTGTAAACTTTCATCCAAAAATACATACAAGCTTTTATTGTATATAGTAGTAACACCAACCTATTCTCACATTGGACATTTGGAACATATTCCTAGATCAAAATTCAATCACACATAACACTACCAAAACCCTTTCCTCATTCTTCAAAGAGAGATTTCTTCTAGATTGAAACTTGAATTTTTAAAATTTAGTTGCAAAAAATGGAATATAATAATTGCATCTTACAAAAAATCTAGCCTATGAGATGGTTACTACAAGAATTGCAATTTGCAAGGAGTCTCAAGTACCAAAATTTAGAATCCTTTTCTTGTTGATACAACTTTGAAATGGCACATAAATGTTTCAGTGTTGTTTCCAAAACACTGTAATGAAACTTCTGGAAACCGAAACATGAAACCTAAGTTTTAGAATAAGAGTGAAACACATATAGAATACTAACTTGTGCCAATTCTATTGAAGAATGGGATTTCAACTCCAAATTAGTTTCCAACTGCAAATTCCTTGTCCACATTTTTATAATCCTCCACGTTCTCTCCATGGAACCTGCAATATATACTCAACTTTCAAAGCCCTTCCCTCAAACCAACCCCCAAAACCCCTCTCCTCAACCAAATCACACAAAAAAGAAACTAATTCTTCATTAATTGCCTCTCATACCCCCCCAAAATGCATACTCAACTTTAAAAATCGTTCCCTCATACTAACCAAACATATGAACAAATAGATGTGGTCAACATGATGATTGTGCATATCCTACACATGTACATCTCAAAGAATCCATATACATGGGATGAGAGCCTCCCATATGTTCAACATAGTTATAACAGAGCCCTCCACAACTCTATTGGCCACAACCCTTTTTAGGTGTACTTGGGGTTCTAGCCATTGTCCCCCATTGATGTAGCTCTTCCCGTTATAGCTTCCCTGACAAATTCCTCCACGCTCAGACTGAAACAAATAGAGAAATCAATTTCATTGAATAGATCCAACACCTTCAACAATAGATTCATAATATTTTGTAGAAGGCCAATGCCAAGTATAAGAAATGACATGACCAACATCAAGTTCCTCACAAGTTTGAGGTTGGTGACAAGGTGTGGTTGCATTTGCAAAAGGAGTGCCTCAAAGGCCCCCATGAGAATATTATACCACTGCGGTACAAGCCTAACACCATCACCAAGGTTGTGGGGGACAATGCTTTCAAATCAAGTATTCCTCCTTTCCTTAGCTTGGACCCAATATTTAATGTGGAGTTTCTTTGACCAAATTTCCCATCTATGTTTGACACCTAGGAGGTGGATGAGAAATTGGCCCCTACATAAATCAATCCTGAATGCATTGTGTTATCGCACAATTTGTATTTTTCCAAGCCCAAGACAAGTAAATCAAATTGGCATAACTACAGGATAACCCACCACTGTCACCTTAGTAGGAAATCCCCACGTTTTAGGGATGGATGAATTCCAACCTAGGGAAGACGTCCCTGGTAACCTAAAGGGAACAAATAACAAGGTTATGTCCAATATTGGAGGTCCCTTTCATTGGTTATCTAAGTCATATGTCTATGTCTGTAAAATTGAGGCAAAGAGAAGTGTTTTGTGTACATGTTTGGAACAAGAACAAATATAGCATGTATATAGTAATTTTCAAGTACCAATATGATAACAAAACCTCATAAGATAGTAGACAGTGAAAATATGTACTAGATGATACAAAATTGCAACAATGTAAAGGTTTACAACATCAATTGGCAATTTGTAACAACCATAAGAAATTTAGCTCAAAATTGCAAGATAAGATAGTGAAAACTTAGCATTTATTCAAGGGATCAAATAACACT
The DNA here is from genome assembly GCA_009831015.1 of Picea engelmannii. Taxonomy (NCBI): domain Eukaryota; kingdom Viridiplantae; phylum Streptophyta; class Pinopsida; order Pinales; family Pinaceae; genus Picea; species Picea engelmannii. Next base: position 58,980 of record ML814843.1, on the reverse strand, counting down.
TGTCAAAAACAATTTCTGAGTAGTTTAGACTAGTATTAAGTTAGTGTATGCGGAAAAATGAAGCAAGTTAGATGGATGTAGCAATGTTTTGCAACAACAACAAATTAATTAATGAATTAGGATAAACTAGGGTTAGGTAAAGTTAGAAAAATTCTTAGAGAATGGAGTATGAGAGTTGTTTGATCGATTCCTTCACAAGAAAGCAATGAAACTAGTGTTGTTGGGCTTATAGAGTCAATTACAAAAACAATATAACTTGGAGAAAGTATGATGATAATAATGTCTAAGGACAATGGGGTGAATTTGAGGAGCTAGCACCTTAGGGCCTCAAACTTCAATCCTCCAAAAGACGAATTTGCTAGAGAGCAAACACTTTTGGGCTCTAACAAATTCTTCTCTCCTTAGATTATTGAAATATATTTATCGCAACAAGCCTCTAGAACCAACTCCTAAAGCGATAACAATTTAGGGCTTTATGAGTAAACTCTAGACAATATTCTCTTGACAATTTAACAAGTGAAAAGATATAATCCACCAGTTGCAAATCCAATCCTATAATTTTTACCAATTGCAGTTGTTGTTCCCTTCCTAAAGATTGTGGGTGCCAGAAAAGAGAGATGAAGAAACACCTTATGTTCCTCTCCTAGGGTTTTAAGAAAGAAATTTCATAATCTTCAACATGAGAAAGCAAAATTTACCATAAACATTCAATGCATGAAATGAAAATTGCAGACTTTACTTACTTTGCCAAGAATAATCAAGCACAAAACCCTAGTTTGCAGAAAATTCCACCATAAATCAGCCAAGAAGCATCCAAGACATGTTCTCTAAGAGGTGCACACTAAGTAACAGAGCCAACGTTTCCACCAGGGAAAAAATTTCATATGTACTCCTCTTGTGTGAGGAAGAGCTATGATGAAAATGAATGGTGGCTAGCCATACTTATATGGGAAATCCTAGTCATAATTAGACTTAAACCAAAAGTTATGTCTTTTCAATAAATGAACCTACTTCTTAATTTTCCCATTTAAATTACACAAAATTCATTATTACAAAAAATAAAACCCTAAAGGGTGACGCCATCCCTTTTTGGGGTGATGTTGAGCTCCAAAAGTGAAACATTGAGGTGGAAACATGCAATGTCAGGCCTCCAAATGCCAATAATCATGCCACATGTGACAACCATCAAGTCAAACCCTCCTCCATCAAACCATCAAGCCCTGAATGATGTCATGGGATAGTAGGGTGACGCCCAAGCCTCCAAAGGTTAGTGTCCAAGTGGGAGAAGGTGGGAGTTCATATCCTAGCCATGCCAGAGTGCCTCCAAAGGAAACAACCTCCTTATTCAATGTGCAAAGCCCCCCTTGGGATCCAAAGGCCCATGAAGTTCCGAACATAGTCATCTCCTCATGAATACATGTCCATCGGGCAAGGTCCTACAAAGAAAAACAGATACGCCCTCCAAGGGTCCATAAGTCACAAGGATCATGCCAAGTAAGCCACATCTAATAATTGAACCACCCAAAAATGTGCATCAAACCCCCCTTTTCAAACTAAACAAGTGCTCAAGGACCTTACACTATTTGTCAAATTTAGGTGTGAGAGGGGTGTTAAGGCATCCTATTGGGCCGGTCATTCCCCAAGTTAAAGGTGTTTCCAAACGGAAACCTATCTAAGCCATGTGTGAGTATGAGCTGGAGTGGGGTAATAATTTTGGGCATGGGGTTCATGACATACAAGAGTTCATATTGTCTCATTTATGGGTTCCTTTGTAGAGGGTGTGTTGCATTCATCCATGATGCAACATTTTTCCAAGCCCATTTTCCATTAATTTATTAGAGTGTGGCCAAGTTGAAGACAAGGGGCACTAAAAAAGGAAATGCATAGCCAACACATGCTCTACCTTGGACATCATTCTTCCACAAGTTGAAGATAATAAGGGGAACTAAAATGGAAATGCATAGCCCACATACGTTCTACCTTGGTTGGCATGATTGATTAATTAGTTATTTATTTCACACGTGCCTCATTTTTTCAAGAATCATTTCATTGTTCTCGGGATCCCTAGGTGAGCATATGGAAGGTTTATGATTGGATTTTGTCTTTTTCCAACTACATTTCCCTTTGGGCCTTTAGCCCCTTCTTCCCATGAAATGATTTACAATCCCTTCTTGGGTCGGTGCACTTGAAAACCCAAAATATGAGGAGACGAAATGGAAGAAGTATGGAAAGTGATAAGTATGATTGGGAGTGATACAATGACTCTTCAAGGAACCCCCCAATAGCACCCCATTCCCAAGGGTGACCAACTTACTAAGACACAATGACACCCACCAAGGTTAAATAAGGAAAAAAGTATAATTTCCAGGCAAACATTATGTAATCAAGAAAGGATTATTTGCAACATATTCAAAAGATTCAATTATTAGAGTGACACTTACCATGATACTGGACTTATTACCTTATGAAGCAAGACCTTCCATCCTCTGGGGGAAGGAATGTGTGATGGATGTTTCTCTATTGTTGGTGATGTATGGTGATGCACCAATCAATATGATGAGCCATGCAGGGCTATGCTTAGTCAATCTAGCTCTCGACCCTCCATGTATGTTGCCTATGGGCTTCAAGACATGATCTCCTTAGTGACCCCTAGTGTGAGGGGGTAACACATTGCATAGGCTCTAGTGGATCAAATCACAAACACCAGGATGAAGGGCACATGCTAGCAGAACATACCACGCTATCGACTTTTCAAAGCAAGATCACTACTTTACAAGGCAAGTGGCTCACCAAGGTTCAGATTCAACAGAATTTTCCCCATATTCTAAGGGAACTCGATGCCATGGGGACCATTTATTCATAAGAGGGGAGGACCAATCTAGGTGGATTTCGGTAGCCGCCCACCTCTGACTCATCATGGTTCTCCATCTTGGCATTTTTTGTTATGATTTATAGGTCCTAAACTTCTAGGGTTGTTTTGAGGCCTTAAACGATGTTTACTAGGAATTTCAGGGGATGTCATGTCACAAATTGTAGTTCTTATATATATATATATATTTCTAATAGGATAATAAATGCCCCTAACAGAGATTGTATGTAAAAGTTGTGCCCTTGGGAAGTTAACACATCAACTAACCACCTTGGGGACCACAAAACTTTTGGCGCTTTGCCTTCTAGGGTTAGGTTTTGGACCTTTATGGTTATTTCTTTGTGATTAAAAGGTCATTCTTACGACCAATTGTATTATATTTTTGTGAATAAGCGTAGCCGACTTCTCTTTCTCTTCAAAGATAAGCTACCACAATTCTAGACAATTTGTGCTCTACAATATTATGTTATTCTTATTCATTAATAGAAGTTGGGTTTCAATGTATTTATGTGTTCTCATCTATAGTTTTGTTTATACTCATTTTTTTCTCAATATAATCTGGATCAAACACAAACATAAGGCCCTTTTTGATGGCATACTTGTCCTATAGGTAGACACTCAGTTTTTTTGAAAACTTATTACATAATTAAGAATTATTTTTTAGGGAAGGTCTTAAAACTAATGTTCAAAAGAAATTTTATGGGAGAGTGTTTGGTTTTCCAATAGAAAACATGGGATATGATCAAGACCCCATGTCTTCTACCAAGTCAATTTTGAGAAGAGCTCTTAATGGATTTTTTCATAGGCCTACTAAACTCTAAATGAAAGAATGTCATTGTGATGATCGTGGATCAACTCATGGAGTATGTCCATTTTTTCTTGTTGTCATATTCTTTATTGTAAGTATGATAGCCATAGCATTCATAGTAATAGTTCAAATGCTACATGGCACTCCCAAGATTATTTTAAGTGACAAAGATCCAATTTTCTCTATTAATTTTTTGAATGGATTGTTTCATTATTTAGGTGCTCAACTAGCTCACAAATACTCTTATTACCCCCAATCTAATGGTAAGAATGAGATTGCAAATGAATTTCTAGAACATTATCTGTTATGTCTTTGCACCCGACAAACAATAACATTGAGTCAAGTGGTTACCTTTAGCAAGCTAGTGGTACAACACTTGATTCATCCATTATGGGGCTCTATGGGTATCATCCTTCATCCATCACATCACCTATGAGAGGTAATGTCAATGTTCAAGTGGTTGATGATAATGTCTAGCATCATCAAGAGGTTCTCCAACTATTGAGGGGCAACTTGGCTATAACACAAAACAAGCATATTGACATCATAGTGAAAGAAATTTTGAGGTGGAGGATTGAGTATTTTTTTAGGCTGCAACCATATAGACATATGCCACACAAGCAACAAAAGGAAAATAAAACAAAACCCAAGTACACGGTCTCTAGATGGTGCTGTAGATGAATGCTAACATGGATTACACATAAAAGATACATCCTTATTTATGTTTCCATCTAGTCTTTGATGTTTATTGTTTAAAGAAGATAAATGGAAAAAATGTTATAGTTAAGAGTATTATACCAGATCTTGATCATGATGAAGAAATTATACTAGAACATAAAATAGTCATTGAAACACAAACTAAACAACTAAGGTCTAGAAAAATTACTAAGTACTTCATTAAGTCAAAGTACATGTCAAAAAAAGATCCAACTTGGGAAGATGATTTCTTCATGGCATAAACATCTGCAATTGATCAATGTTGAGGGAAATGCTTGCTTGAATGGGTAGGGCATGTTAAGCCCCTAGTCCTAGCTCTCATTAATTATCATTATATGGTTATGCATAACCAATCTTATTATTGTAAGATGTCTTCTAACTCTCTTTATTTTCTATATATACATCATGAAGATTCATTTTAATACTCATCTAGTGTTGTTTATTTGAATATATTGTAATAGGAGGTTATCCCCTCAAAGATGATTCTTCTTCATTATTTGTTTCACTTTATTTAAGCATAACATTAATATATTGGGTGTTTCTTGTGTTTAATGTATAGTTATTTGGTTCAAAACATGATAAGGAGCACATAAAAACATTTTATGCCATTTGGACTTTCCATTGGAATCCTTGATGTAATGTGATTATAGTGCAATTGTCATTCTTTTATGACATTCGTCTAATTATATTGGTATCCTAAATCTATAACAAGCAATTATTTTCATATCCCTAAGTACTTTTGTATGTGACTAGGATCACATGAATTGTCATAACAAGCAATTATTTTCATATCCCTAAGTACTTTTGTATGTGACTAGGATCACATGAATTGTCACTTAAATTGTCAATTGGATTCCACATATATATAGGTTACACACATAGGAGCTAGTGTTGGAATTTGGAAACTACAAATTTTAGAGTCCCCAATGAAATATACACTCCGTTGTAGTCTAGTTGGTTAGGATACTCGGCTCTCTTTTCATATCCCTAAGTACTTTTGTATGTGACTAGGATCACATGAATTGTCACTTAAATTGTCAATTGGATTCCACATATATATAGGTTACACACATAGGAGCTAGTGTTGGAATTTGGAAACTACAAATTTTAGAGTCCCCAATGAAATATACACTCCGTTGTAGTCTAGTTGGTTAGGATACTCGGCTCTCACCCGAGAGACCCGGGTTCAAGTCCCGGCAACGGAATTTCTTGTTATGTGATTTCCATTTTGGATTCTCCCAGAGGATAACACAGAAATATTGTATCAACAGAATCATGAAGAACAGACACCTCTCGGCTCTCACCCCGGAGACCCGTGTTCAAGGGAATTTCATTTTGGAATCTCGCAGAGTACAACGCGGAGATGGTGTATCAACAGAAATATGAATGTACCTGTAGCAGGGAAGGCAAAATCGATTTTTAATTGAAATTGTTTTTCTATTTCACAGAGCACAACGCTGTAATCGTGGCTCTACAAAGAGATAACAATAGGTTGCGTCTGCCGGGAGTCGAACCCGGGTTTATTGCTTGGAAGGCAATTATCCTAACCGTTGGACTACAAACGCTACATGTGCAGGGAATACCCAACGCATATAAACTACGTTTCTTGTCGTTGATAAAAATGATGCCGGTAAATTTATTTTCCCTTTCTCGACTTGAAGCCTGTCGTCGCTGAATTTACAGGCTCAAAGCATATCCTGAAAACCGGAGCTCGAGACCTGTTTTCTCTTTACAACGGCATTGTTTTTTAATGCATATGTTCAATAGCGGTTCTAAAGTTCTAAATGAGAAAATAAATTCAAAGATATTTTAGAAATGTTGTAATATAAATGAATAAATTTGTTTCTTTTATTTTTATAGGTATTGTATTTCTTTTTTTTTTATCATTGGGAAGATTGTCATGTACTTATCTTCATTTCAAAGATGATACCCATTGTGAACGCTAAATTTTTTAGGGCATAAGGTCAAGTAAACAATAGGGTTGGAGGTTCTTACAACAATATACTCATAATGAGCTCAACATATCACTTAAGAGAATATAACATGGGTGGGGAGGATAACACTTCATCCAACAACCACCAATTAGCATGTCATATTTTTTTTAATGAACATGGAATTACATTACATAGATGTCAAACTTTATTCCATTATGTCTTTAGCTAGGACATTCCATTATAATTTACTATTACCAAATCATGGTGTTTTTTTTTTTTTGCCATTTATGTGTATGCCCATCATATTTATTAAATTTTTACATGGTAGATTATGTTACCTTAATATTCTTTCTTTACCTTTTTTGGAATGCTTAGTACTTTGTAACCAAGAACGTGTTTTGGCAAAGGCTCTTTAAAAGTTACCTCGACTTGAAAATTTGAAAGTACCACATATTGTATTTTTGTTTCATACATTTTTGTTGGGCGATTTCGATTTTATATGCAATTTTGAGGTGGGAACAAGAACTTATGAGCCAATTTATTTGAATGTTAGAGCATTAGTTTGATTTTTCTTCGAAGCTTTGGTGAATATTATTTGAATGTTAGAGAATTAGTTTGCTTTTTCTTCGAAGATTTGATGAATACAAGGTAGAAAACAACATTGAGTAAATTGTAAATAGTTCAACACTATGTCAATCTAGTAAGACAAAGTTATGATGTTTTTCTTTATAGAAATTTTTAGGTGGGTTTGTGGTTGTTTAGATCTCATCAATGTAATGTGTTTGTGATGTTGGATCTAAAATGGAGCTTTGAGGTGTGTTTGAAGGTAGATTTAGATCTTATCATTATAGAGGTTTAAATGATTGTCATTGGAATTTAAAATCAAGTTTAAGGTGAGTATGTTTGAAGACAATTTAGTTTTCATTATGTAACCCAAAGAAAGTTTTATTCATATTTGAAATGCTTCGTTTCATTTTAGAAGATTGTTTATGTGAGTATTATCCATGTGGGTTTACAAACATTTTAGTCTTGTTTAGAGTAATTTGTTAAGTTGGATTTAGGGCATTATGAAAGAGATTTAGCTTTGGAAACATTGGGTTCCATATATGTCCTTGCTTGCAATGTGTTTGATGGTGGGCTTGATATTTTAATGTTATTTTAGACCATATAAGTTTCATTGTATTTTAATAGTTATCGTGATGCCTTGAGATCCATCGAGATCACATGAGGGTACTTCTAGGGTTGTGTACACCAAATTCACAACGTTTTATTGTTTTAGAGTGTTGAATTCATGGTGACAATAAAAGCAATGTTATGATTAAATTTGAATACCTTAAACTATCTTCTATTATTTGGTTGTTATATTTTATGCCAAGGTTTTTGGAAGTTGTTTGGGCCTATTCAGAAGTTTGTGATGTGGGTTTTGAAGCATTGTGAATTAGACCTAGGGATGTAAAGTGTTTTTTGTATTGTTTTGTTCTATTTGAGTTATGGATCATTTGTAATTTGATTGTGTATTTGTTCTCTACTCTTACAATTTGATAACGTATGTGGATGTAGACACTCTCTCCCAAATGAACTAATGAGAACTATAGATTTCATGATCGCTAGTAAGGTTATTGTGGTGTGTGGATATGGAGATGTTGGAGAGGGTTGTGCTACAATCCTAGAGGTTGTTGGAACTAAGATCATTGTTACATAAATTGATCCTATATGTGCCTTGAAAGCTATTATGGGAACCATTGAGATCATACAAGGGTATTTTTTGTGTTGTGCACATTAGAATCACAACAATTTACTATTTTAGAGTCTTGAATTCATAATGGAAATAAGTATCTTTGTCATTAAATTTGAATACCTTAAAGTATATTTAGTTATTTGGTTACTGTATTTTATGACAACTTGGTTTTTGGAAGTTGTTTTGGTCCCATTTGGAAGGTTTTGTTGTGGACTTTTAAGCATTGCAAATCTTCTCTATTCTTTTTCCTTAGATAAAAAAAGTCATAACCTTTCACTAGATATGAAAAATGCACATTTTGAAAATGCTTGTTCCAACATTTCAAAAATAAACATATTGTCCACAAGGCCTCAAAATATCCCTTCCTATCTACCTTGCCATAATTCTAAGGCTTACAAGTATTCTTCATTAAGGAACTACCATTGCATTAACATAAGGTAGGCTTCCACATGTTAAGTCCAAAATAATATAATTATTGTTCAAGGTTGAAGTCTTTCCCACATAATCTATACAATATTTAGATAAATTAACACAAAGTAAACCAAACTTTTAATAGATTTCCATTCATTAAAATATTTCCCTCACTCTTGTTCCATTGGAAGACCTAGTTGGCCTATGCCATCCTTAATCTCCCTTAGCCACTCTACATTGTTTTCCATCGACAATCCTACTTTGGACAATAATTTTGTCTTTGAGTTGAGATCTCTATGCACATTATGGTAGAATATCTTTGTGAAAATTGTCTCCACTCACTACAACTACTCTAGAATCAAAAGTAGAATCGTATTCCTCATCTTGTACATACCTAACATACAATTGAGAACCACAATAGAATCTTGAAATGCATGTACATATATGACCCCTTTTTCAATGGTTAAGTGTACCAATATTTTTAGAGCCAACAACTTTGCATAATTATTAGATACTCCCCCTAAACCAACTTTAAAGTAAAAATAATGTGACTTAGATAGAATAAAATACCCCTACTCCACTTACCTCTAATTTCCCTTCGCTATCTCCATTAAAGCATCCTAAGGTCCCTTTCTTCTTTATTGGTGGATGTTCCAATATCCTTAGTTTTACACTCTTTCCAATGACTTCTATATTATCGTATATTGTTCTATTTTGAGAAGCACATTGGAAGGATGACACCATCATGTCTTGGAATGATTATGCATTTCTAGCTATCTAAATGCCTGGGAAACCACTAATGTAAGATCCCTAAACCCTTTCAACTCTATATTATGCATATAGTTTTTCAAACAACATCCTATTAATTTCCCTTGCCATCCCTCCTCACAACTAGTCAACATGTCCATTTATGCCCAAACCATCCCATCATATGAACAATTATACAACAAAAATATTTATTATTTCTTCAACCTGTTTACACCGGGTAATTTGAACAAACTATTTTTTAACTTTATTTTGCTAATGTGGCATCACATGTGTCATGTTGATGTGCCACTAGAGCCTACATGGTAGCTTCTCAATTGACCATGTCACCCCTGAGGAAATATATCCATGTATTCCTCAAGAAGTCATCTATAAATGAGACATGGTACATAGATTTTCCCCCATAGTTCAACCAACTCTTTCATGTCTCCACACAATGTTAGCCTCAAGTCCTACACTAGTTGGGTAGCTACTCCAATTGTCACTCCCAGTTCTTGAAATGCACATCTCCATGCCCGAACATAGTCTTTTCTATCTACATCTATGTTGCTATGTCCAACCCTAAAGACTAAGGCAAGTGTCCATCATTTCCTCGTCGTTGTTGCCAACATATGATCTTTGTCGAGGATATTGTTGAATCCTAAAAATCGGCTCTTTTTGTCACATTCCTATCCTAAACTTCCATCCAAAAGCCCATATCTATGAACTAGTTATATCTTATTTTATCCATTTTTTTCCATAAAATCATGATCAACTACAAAACATGTGTATTGAAGGTTGTTAAAGGTAAATTGCCCATTTTATGCTTAATTGTATTCTTCTTTATGAAAATTTGATTTAATTAGTTATTATTTTAATGAATAGCTACAAAATCTCTAATCCAGTAGCAATTCAAAATATTGTTTTGTAGCCTAGTCACTAAAATGTTTTTTTGAAGCGAAATCGTTGTTCTATAGGGACACAATCACTCTGGGATTGAACCCCAACTTATGGAATATGCCAAATTGATCTTTGAAGCTTATCCACTTATCAATGTAGCCTAGTGATCCTTCAAATCAACACATAAGGAAATTCAAACTCGTAGCCAAACATGAACAAGTGGCAAAGTTGCACAAGATTGGTTCTTCATCAAATCAGTGCACGAGAAAGGAACGAGATCATATTAGAGAAATTCATGAGTTTCTCCAATACGTGGATGACCAAGCTTATTCCATACATCCACGAAGACTATTAGATTTGATTCTGCATATATGCATGTGTAATTTGTTGTAAGCAGTTTGTGAGATCTATGTAGTTTGGATATGTACGATCTCATATGTATTGTATAAATACGGGTAATAAAACCTTCAAATGGATNNNNATATATATATATATATATATATATATATATATATATATATATATATATATATATGCCTCTTGATATCATATTGTTGTAATCATATTGCCCTTTGAATTAATATAAAGTTTTGGTTACTATATCTTTATGTGAGTTACATGTTCAAAGTTTATAAAGCTTAAAGTCTCATACGACATTTCTAAATAGCGTTCACCAAACCATGAGGGCCCCCTGAGGAGGAGCATGTTATTTAGTTACTTTACTGTTGGTATTGTTTACTTATTCAATTGTGAGATTTTATATATTGGTTCATTTCTTTTATGCAAGTTCAATTATTTTTGTTTACACAAGATAACGAACACAACAAAGATCAATTGAATAATTGATTGTTATTTCCACAACAAGAACTCTCATTGCCTCAGATAATTGAAAGAATGTGATTAAAAATCCAGTAGATTGATGTAATGTCCCCACTTTGGGACATCATCACAGTGTAGGGATTTATGATGACCAGAGTAGCCAGATGGATGTTATAGCAAGTACAGGGGTATTTGAGAGGCATTGTGGGGTCCAGCTAGTATTGATCATCATATTCCATCATTTTGAGCCATTCCGCACATGTTGGCTTTGGTTTCGTTGCATTACCACGATTTCCATGTTTTTGACTATTTTGAGCTATAACTTAATTGAAATCCCTGAAGAGGTCATTTTGGGCACATTACTTGGAGGAACCTCTCAGTGTAATAACTCATTGGAATCGGGAGGAGAAGCACTATAGGATGGGATGGATAGAAGTGACTTTTGGTGGCTAGGGAAGCCACAAGGAGAGATAAGGAGCTTTGAAGAGGTAAAAAGGTTAATTAATTAATTAAAGTGATTTAATTAATTAACTAAATATTAATAAAATGAAAGTCACTTTGGAGGGACAAGGTGAGCCAAAAGTATAAAGGAAAGGCAAGGGCCTCTTCTCATGGATTCATGTATG
>ML814843.1:10226-45814 GCA_009831015.1 Picea engelmannii | reverse complement strand
GTGATGGGGAATATCAAACCCTCAACGAGAATCTCAGAGGTCTAATGACATTCCATCATTTTGTATCCTATAAAAATCCTAGTTGGAGCAAAGATGAGGTTACACATTGGGTCGGCATGGCAGAGGAAAATAGAGCTATGACAACTAGATGGAAGGAAGCACAGAGAAACCCCCCACCCATTAGGAGCACGCAGCTTTGCTACAGTTGCAAGGTGCCTTGGGAACCAGATCATAGGTGTAGGGGTAAGGGTAATAAGCATATCATTGAGGTACACTATGATAGTGATGATGAGGATTTGGAGCAGTCGGATGATGATAGTGACTCTTGCACAGAGGCTAGTGATAGTGACTTTACCTCAGAGGATAGTGATGATGACTCTTGCACAGAGACTAGTGATGCTTGCATGCTTGAGGAGGATGATGACCCTTGTGTAGCAGATAGGCAGCTGGATGGACAAGACGATAGCACCAGTGTCTCAGCAGACATGTCACATACCATGGATGACCTTACGCCTCAACAGAGTGGTGACACTAGTGAGGAGTCACACGTGTTAGCACCTAGAGATGATGAGCTTCCTATGGGGGCCATGACACATCTATCACCTGTTCAGACACCCATGATAGCCACGTCACATGAGGAGATCAGTGGCACGTCAGGTATGATGGATGAGTCTAGTGTGTGGGATGCACACCATGGACAGGTAGACCCACAGATCCAAGAGGAGGTACAGGATGTATAGGCAGTTGACCTCACACATACAGGTCAGCTAGAGGAGATGGAGTCACAGCTATTGGAGACTCCATTGGTTGAGCAGATTGCAGAGGCTGACAGGTGGATGGAGCATTTACTTCCAGGATTAGATTGCATTGATGAGGATGCACTCTTTAGTATTTAGGATGACCATAGCATGTGTCTAGACACAACTATATGGGATCCAGGCGCAAATGATAGTAGCAGGTTGAGTGCACAGGAGGATACAACTGCTCATACAGGATACAGTGTGAGTCAAGGGGAGATGGAATCTAGTGATGGGATGCAGTGGCATACATGAGTACCTAGCAGCACAATAGATAGTGGATAGTTCATCACGTCATCTTATGCAGAGGGTGTTTTTGGGGATTCTAGAGTTGGCACTAGCAGGACTGACACTAGTAGTGAGGGGTCTGAGATGACACCTCAGTATGAACATGATCAGGAGTCACGCCACTTAGCAGCACAGTTGAGAGTTAGTGAGGCTATGATCAGGGAAACCACTAGACATATTGATGACATGTATGCAGTGACAGTAGATTACTGTTGGAGAGCATCAATGGCACAGGGTAGCTCAGATGGAGGATTTTCCATGGATGATTTTCACACTCTCAAGAAGAGAGTGTCTATGATGAGGACTGACTACCAACAGTTGTTGACAGACATAAACTACCTATTGGGAATTGGAGAGTTGTATCACAGGGCCCTAAGGGGGCAAGAGTTGGAGGTAGACCGACTCACTCAGGAGTTGGAGAGAACTCAAGGATTCTTGAGAGGCACACAAACAACCCTTCAAGAATCAGAGTCTAGATCAGATGAGCTTCTTGAGGAGATCCATCAGAGATCCACTTCATCTGTCTTAGTGGATACTCAAATGTATCAATTAGTCACATGGTTAGAGGATGTCGGTGGTCTAGCAGAGGAGCATCAGTTGATGGAGGACACTTCCATTTGTGTTCTGAGAGCAGTTGACCTCCATGTAGAGGTTGATCCAGCAGCACACCCCAGATCTATGATGCAGCATGAGTCTGCAGGAGATGACATGAGTATGCTGGAGCATACAGTGATGGGGGATAGTTCACAGAGTCATGCCGAGATGTATGGTGACATTCAGAGGGGTATAGTGCCTTGCAGGGAGGAGACACACTTAGGGGAGTATGCATATTTCACTCTTTTGCAGCAGCCCATAGTTATGATTGAGCACCTTCACCAGATCAACAGTCAAATGAGGAGAGATAGATAGTGGCTGAGAGCATGGAGAGTGCCTAGGCCGAGGCCACCTGACATGAGTACCTTTACGACATCCAGCCGGAGAGAGAGAGATCATCATAGGCAGCCAGTTGGGACTTGGTGTGTGAGAGAGAGCATCATGGGCCAGGTGGTAGCAGATCAACACATAGGGCTTCTGACAGTGATTAGTCTCACACAAGAGCAGTTAGAGATTGGAAGTGATAAACTTCCAAGTTTGCCATGGGACCCAGAAGTCCGTTTGGTTAGCACAATGTTCATGTTGAACCAAGTTGCACCAGAGAGCCACACACTCCACCTTGGTTTGGTTTGGAGTGGGTCTACAGGTACTTGTCCTATGGGGCGAGACCTTTCCTTCCGCTTGATCATCATGATAGGGAACATAGATGTTTGGACAGGTACTTCTTCTACAGAGATGCCTTTACAGATACAGTTTCTAGAGAGCAGGTCCAATGGTCACAGGTATTTTAGCTAGAGGACCCAGGAGAGGAGGATTTAGGATGTATGCAGGGGGCAGACAGTCATGGTCAGAGTAGTGCAAGGCCAACATGGTGATCTTCAACAGATATTAGCATGGGATCCAGGGATTGCAGGATTGGGCATTTCACTGATTCACAGGAGAGAGTGGACCATTGCAGGGGAAAGTTATTCTAACTTTCCATTGAGCTTCAGTGTTGAGAGGAGCACACCGCTTGCGGGTGTCTCATGGAGGTCTTGCAGTACCTCATTCTGGCATCGGCATGTGTAGTTGATGGAGATCATGTGGATCTTGGTAGAGATTTGGAGGATGGACTCATTCCGGGATGAGGCCATGTGTCATGCGCAAGAGGTTCACAGGGTTGATATCTTTCAGGACTATGCTTCGCAGAGTATTGCAGTTCACTTCCTGATATGGGATCCAGGGGGTGGAGTATACTATTGTTTGCCTTTCGATGGGTTCTACTGTGTACCCCACAGGTGGATATGGGATCCTGGTATTTTACTTGGAGGGATTTGGGTATTGCTTGAGGACAAACAATTTTCTAGCAGGGAGGACTGTAATGTCCCCACTTTGGGACATCATCACAGTGCAGGGATTTATGATGACCAAAGTAGCCAGATGGATGTTATAGCGAGTACAGGGGTATTTGAGAGGCATTGTGGGGTCCAGCTAGTATTGATCATCGTATTCCATCATTTTGAGCCATTCCTCACAGGTTGGCTTTGGTTTCGTTGCATTTCGACGATTTCCATGATTTTGACTATTTTGAGCTATAAGTTGATTGAAATCCCTGAAGAGGTCATTTTGGGCACATTACTTGGAGGAACCTCTCAGTGTAATAGCTCATTGGAATCGGGAGGAGAAACACTACAGGATGGGATGGCTAGAAGTGACTTTTGGTGGCTAGGGAAGCCACAAGGAGAGATAAGGAGCTTTTAAGAGGTAAAAAGGTTAATTAATTAATTAATTAACTAAATATTAATAAAATGAAAGTCACTTTGGAGGGACAAGGTGAGCCAAAAGTATAAAGCAAAGGCAAGGGCCTCTTCTCATGGATTCATGTATGTTTATCTTTTGATATCTGGCTTCTAGCTAGTAAGCCCAACATTGGGGGTTTTGAGGGTTTTGACTTAACAAACCCTACAGGACGATTCGGTGGTGAAAGATTCCACCTAGCTTGTCCCAAGCTTGGTCTCGGAGATGCAATACGCTCCTACACCATTCTAGTTCCATATCTACTCAGTTGCAGGAGGATTCCACTTCAGTTACTTGGGCAGATAGAGAGAGGGCGCACTAGTTGGGGGTTTTCAGCAAGGGGGGCACACCATTCTTGGAGAAAGATACATTGTAGGTGATTGGCAGGGCTTTTGGAGATTCTATCACCTAGGTTCTTCTTCCAGGGTCTTCACCATCATTCCTAGTGCTTTCTGAGATAGTTTTATGGCTCAGATTATTTCTTGAGTAGTGGGGCGAATTGAAGAGAAGGAGGGCGTTTTTGAGATCCAGATCTAGTCCGTTTGGAGGGGTTACACTTCAGATATGACCCTGAGACTTCACCTAGTGACTTGCAGTGTCTCGATCTATATTTTTGGAGAGTTTTAGAGCATTTGGAGGCTTCCTTCAACAGGGCCGAATTATCTAAGGCTTCAGTCATCCAGTGGGGCACACCATTCAGTGGGGGATTTTAGATCTACAAATATTGAGAGGGATCTTGGAGATTCAGGCACCTGGGTTGTTCTTACCATTACCCGATCTATCAGTTGGCATATTTCTTAGGGTGATTGGACACTTTTGGCAGCAGGGCTGAGTTATTGAGGGTTTCAGCCTTCTATTGGAGCGTGGCACTCTTCAGCTGGAGAGTTTGGCATTCAGATCTGCTTGTATTGATCTTCATTTCTTATTCATCCTTTGGATGAATCTTTTGTATTAGCGGGAGCATTTTGTAGCAGCTCTTATCTATTGTATACCTTCTTGGCCATCTGTTGAGCATTCCAGATCAACATCTTCATTGTAGCAGGTTTCTCTATTTTATGAATAAAGAAGAATTGAGATGTTTTGGCTTGTCTATCTTATTACATATGGTTGAGGTATGTTCCATGGTTATCTCTTTCTGTTATTTGCTGCATACACACATATAAACACATCTAAAAAGTAGATCAACAAAGTGTTTGACGAAATACCTCACTCAGAAAAAGTTTTAAAAAGACACCAAAACAGTGATGATCCTTGCATAATGGATTGGGATCATTACAATTTATGATCCCAAGTGTTTAGAATTATACTTGTGTCTTTATTATTTTGGTTCTACATTATTAGCAAATACTTTGTTCTTTCTGCAGTTGAACAAAACTTTGTTTCCGTAGCCAAGGTAGTGAACAATTTTTCCTTATGCACAACTAGATAGACTAGAAAACTAATACCTACATACATTTTAAATTGCACTTCATCAATTTATGATCCCCAAGTTGATGATTTAATATAGAAGAGTTCAACTAGTTGAATTGATTGACATTTTTGGCATTGTTGTCGAGGAAGTGAAAATAAACATTTAGTTTTTCTTGCTTTTAAATGCACATAGTAATGAATGCATGGGAAGAGAGACATTAAGATGAGAGGTAAGAATCTGTGTAATCACTATAAGTAGATTTGTAGTGAATCTCTCTTCAACTGTTTAAAATCATGATAAGTAGAATGCATGAATAGGAGTAGAGATAACAGATGTATATTTACTAGTTGTAGGAGTACACCAAACACCACTTCACCCACTCCATCATGTGGTATTGTTAGAGTCACATCATCAACTAACCCATCTATAGGTAGAACTACAAGAGGAGGATACGAAGAATCATTACTACACAAACAAAAGGAAAAGGGAAAGTTGGAGAAGGCAGTGCTAAATCAGTAAAATTTCTATCAAACTCACAACAAGTTTTC
The DNA here is from genome assembly GCA_009831015.1 of Picea engelmannii. Classification (NCBI taxonomy): domain Eukaryota; kingdom Viridiplantae; phylum Streptophyta; class Pinopsida; order Pinales; family Pinaceae; genus Picea; species Picea engelmannii. The sequence continues at coordinate 40,400 of ML814843.1, read as the reverse complement.
ATACTTCCAACCAAATCTCAGGAGGAAGAATTACTCAGTGGTCAGCATGAAATTGTACTTCTATAAAACCCTATTGAAGAACCTGAATTCTTTTTTTCACCAGAGGAATCTATATATCTCCAGGAAGACAACATGTCTGGAATATTTTGTGACCAAGAAGAAATAAGAGGACCTGGAGGCGGAGAGGAAGAATGATAAGAACAACTAGAAAGAGAAGAAAGACAAGAGGGAACATGTACATCATTGTTGAGGATGAATTTGGATTTGCAATTTTGGTTCCAACAGTTGTAGTCCAAATGAAGAACATACAACCTTCAACACTTCCCAACTTTCATGGTATGATAACGGAAGAACCAAAAAATTTTCTTTTCTTTTTGATGTGTTATGTCACAGTTATGATTATTCTTCTGACACTAAAAAATCTAAGTTGTTTCCAACTACACTTAAGGATGTTGCATTATGTTGGTTTTTGGGCTTGGGAACAAATTCTATGAAAACATGGGATGGGATGAGAAAAACATTCCTTGAAAAATGCCATGATTATTGTACAAACCGAGGAATGAGAGAGGAAATTTTTAAAATGACACAAAAAGAGAAATAGAGCCTTGAAGACTATTTAGAGAGATTTTGTTATACTGTTAAGAGATCAAGGCAAAACCACTTAGATGCAGATACTCTTAAAGTCATTTTTATGAGGGGAATTATAGATGAATGGATTGACGTATTAAATTTAATGGGAAAAGGATATATTTCTCACCTAACCTATTTGGAAATTTGTGACTTATGCAAGCATATCTCTCGAGGGAAGTCCAAATATGGTAAGGGACCCGAGGATGTTATCTCTAGAGTCAACAAATTATCCACCAGTGGGGTAAGTAGAGTAGAGATTGGAAATTTATTAGACAATTTTAAAACAAATATTCTTAGTACTCTTGATTCTCAATTAGACACATTGAAAATTAAGCAAAAAAAAGAGGTAGAGGATGCAACATTAACTATTTATTGTCCAAAATGTAGAAAATGCATCATTTAAAAGAATGTGCTTTAGATAGCATTGATCTTTGTGGTATATGTGTAGATAATTATGCTATAGAAAAATGCCCATCTATTCTGGAAATCAAGGTAGCTTACCAAGGGACCAAAGGAGCTATAGAGCAGTTATGTTTTGTTGCACCAAAAAAACCTTGTTAGCCAAGGAATTTAGGTATATCTCAATATCTCTCTCATCAATTCAATCATTATTTTTATCAACAATACCCTCAAAAAACTTGGACAATTCCTATGCCTTGGAAAGCATGGACACAACAACAAGTCCAAAACCAACCTTGGAAACAAGGGCGGCGAGGATCTGCCTATGGGACCATGCATGCACCCCTTTATCCCATGCAACAACATTACACCTAATATCCTATACAAAACCAATATCCCCCACAAGTCCAACAACCGTACTCCAATTAGCCACTACAACCACAAATTTCATAGTCTCAGTAGTTTTAATTACCATCAAATCAACCTCCAAGACCTACCCAACTACTTGCACAACCCATTACTAACCCCAATAATAAATTAGCACAACTCACTTACAATGTTGAGCTACAAAATTATCCCACTTACATAATTACTTCTCTTGGTATAGATGATAGTCATCTTAGATCAGGGAAAGTACTTCATCAAGATGCACCTATTATTGTTGAAGAACCTATAGAGGAGGAAACTCCCAATCAAATAAACAACAATGATACTACTAATCCAACAAATCAAATTTATCCATTTGTAATAAATCAAACATAGCAATCTAATACTACACCTTTCCCAGAAAGGTTGGCATCAGAAAATCAAATCACTCAAACATGATATGATATATTAGATCAATTAAAGAATGTTTGTATAAGAATTCCATTATTGCAAGCAATAAAAGACATTCCAATTTATGCTAAGACAGTGAGGGAATTATGTATAAAGAAAACATGAAGGAAAAATAAAGACCCACAAATAGTGCAAGTTATTGGTAAATTGGCAGAACTTATGTCGGATAAAATCTATATACAAAAATATGTCGATCATGGTAGTCCCATTGTAAAAATTCACATCAATAATGTTGCAATTGCAAACACATTAATCGATCTAGAAACAAAAATAAATGTAATAAAAAAAGGTATCATGGATGAATTACAATTGTCTAATCTTCATAATACGCCCACGATTTTTTAATTAGTTGATAGATCAACAATAAAACCATAAGGTGTATTAGAGGATACAAAAGTCGCATCGGATTTTTGGGAGTATCCTGTAGATTTCATGGTTTTACAATTGGAATCTAACTTGGGTGGGCACCCATTAATCTTAGGGAGGCCTTGGTTAGCTACAACTAATGTTTTTATCAGTTGTAGATCTGGGGACATGACAATTTCACACGGTGATTCAATTAAGAATTTCAATCTATATCCACCTGCTAAAGCTTTAACTGAATCAGAATTTACACAATGTTTTCAAGATACAAATGATAATGAGGAAGTCGTGCAACATATTTTAACTATTGATCAAGTTATGAATTTAAAGAATGATATCGAGGAAAATCAAATTATCAATCTTATTTATAATTATGATTTTACTCAATAGCATGGGGGGTAGCATACTTTTGATCATAAGCATATCTTGGACAAAGATTTTCAAAAAAATTGTACTATGGTTAATTTATCAACACTTTTAGGTTCAATGTCTTCTGTTAAATCAATATCAAAATCAAGTAATGTAGTTGTTGAAACTTTTCAAGGAAAAACTCTAAATATCAATTCTAAACTTGAAGAAATTCAAAAAGAAAAATTAATCAAGACACTACAGAAGCATTTTGGTGCATTTGCATGGGAATACACTGATATGCGTGGAATCCACCCTAATGCATGTATTCATCATATCTATATAGAGAATAATTCCAAGCCTATAAGGCAGCCCCAAAGACGTATGAAACCACTCTTGAAACAAATTGTGAAAGATGAACTGCATAAACTACTTAATGCTAATTTTATGTATCCAATTTATGACAGTCAATGGGTATCTCCACTAGTGATTGTTTCTAAGAAAAATGGAAAATGATGTGTTTGCGTAGACTATAGGGAATTGAATAAAACAACCTTAAAATATCATTTTCCTCTACCTTTTATAGATCAAGTCTTAGATACACTAGCATGTAAAAAACACTTTTCCTTTTTGGATGGATTTAGTGGTTATAACCAAATAGAAATAGCTCCAGAGGATTAGGACAAAACAACATTCACATGTCCATGGGGGACGTACATTTATAGAGTACTTCCTTTTGGTTTGTATAATGCACATACAACTTTTCAATGTGTTGTAATATGTATCTTTTCTTACCTAATCCATGATTGTGTAGAAGTATATAGGGATGATTTTACTGTCTAAGAAAACACTTTCATGGAAGCATTAGAAAATTAAAAAAAGGTTTTAATCATAAGTTAGGAAACTAATTTGGCATTAAGTAATGAGAAATGTTTTATGTTACAAACTAAAGGGATCGTTTTGGGTCATTGTATGTCTTCTATAGGTATAAAAGTGGATCCATCAAAGATAGAAGTCATTTCCAATATTCCAGTACCAAAGACCCAAAAATATGTCAAGAGTTTCTTAGGATATGCTGGTTTCTATAGATGATTCAATGAAAATTTCACGAGAATTGCATCTCCAATATTCAAACTTCTTACTAAATTGGTCCCTTCCATTTCACATATCCAACATATTCCTTTGACATAGCTTTAGGAGCAGTGATAGGACAAAAGGAAAATCAAGTATCTTATGTCATTTATTTTGTGAGTAAAAACATGACACCCCTTAAATTGAATTATACAGTTACAGAAAAGGATTTCGTTGCAGTAGTGCATGCCATCAAAAAATTTAGGCATTTTAGTACAATATATGATATATTCATCCACACTAATCATTCATCCATTATATACTTAATGAACAAACCAATTACTAATGGCAAGGTTACCAGACGACTTCTTCTGTTATAAGAATTTAATATCACTATACTAGATAGACTTGGTAAAGAGAATGTGGTTGTAGATTTTCTTTCTAGGATTCATAATGAAGGCGAATTAATTCTCGTTAATGATGATTTCCCTAATGAGCATATTTTTGCAATATCTACTAAATCTCTTTGGTTTGCAGATATTGCTAACTATCTAGCTACATGAAAATTACCTCAACATATTTCCACAAAGGATAAGCAAAATATCATCAAACTCAATGCCACTTACTCATGGATTGGTGGAGAACTCTTTTGTACTGAACATGATCTAATCATTCAAAGGTGTATATGAGAGGATGGAATAATTGACATATTGAAGGCATGCTACGATGAACCATGCAGAGGCCATTTTGTTGATAAAAGGACCACATACAAAGTCCTTCATCTAGGGTATTATTGGCCCAATCTTTTTAGAGATGCCAAGAAATACGTTAAAATATGTGACAATTGTCAGTAGATGGGAAGACTAGTGCAAAAAGAAAAAATGCCTCTACAACCACAAGTACTCATAATTCAAAAAATGGGCCTTAGATTCCGTGGGACCTATTTTTCCGATTTCTAGAAAGAAAAGGCATATTCTGGTATGTACTGATTATGTCACTAAATGGGTAGAAGCTAAACCTCTTTTGCATGCTAATGAACAAGTTGTTGTAGATTTTTTATTTGAGGACATATTTACTCGTTTTGGTGTCCAAAGAGAAATTGTAACAAATCAAGGTGCTAAATTCACATTAAATATTGTCCAGACTATCATAGAAAAACACAAAATCAAAAGTGGGAAGTTATCCCCATACCATCCACAAGCCAATGGGAAGGTGGAGTCCACAAACAAAGTCCTTGAATCCATATTGACCAAAATGATTTAGTTGCACCACCGATATTGGGAAGATAGGCTTCTGGAGGCACTTTCTGCTTACTGGACCACATGGAGGAACACCACTGAGAATACACCATATGAGATTGTGTATGGTAAGAAATTTTTGTTTCCTATTGATTTCCAACTCAAGACTTTCAGAACAACAACCAAGCTAGGTATGGATCTTTCAAAATCACATCAGTACAGGTTGGCACAACTCAATGAATTGGACGGGCTCCGACATGATGTGATTTAGCATACTATGATCGTCCAACAACAAAGATCGAGATGGCATGACAAATTCATTAGAAAGAAGAAATTCAAACTAGGTGATTGGGCTCTCTTATTTGATTATATATTTAATAACTTTAAAGGGAAGCTTATTACTCGATGGTTAGGGCCATATATGAGATAGAAGCGGTCTTTGATAGTGGATCAGTCAAAATTAAAACTATTGATGAGTAGGGAATTTCTTTTCTAGTGAATAGGCATATACTAAGTTTATATCAAAATCCTTCAAATAGAGAACAATTTGTCCATAATTTACTTCAACAATCAGAAATGGAGATAGTGAGTGAGGGGAATTCTTCCCCTCCTCTCATCTTTGAATGATATTTTCGTTTTATGTTCTAAAAAAAATATAGAAATAATAAAAAATAAATAAAAAGTGAAGAAAAAAATAAGTGTAGTTTGTGAAAACTAGTTTACGGGCGTAGTTGTGAAAGAATTTTGTTTGAAAAATGGAGATTTTATGGACATAATTCTAAAAGTTCTTCAAATAAACACATGACATATTCAACTCATGTTCATCATTTTTCTTTCCAACACTTGATTTCTCATCAAACAATTCTTGTCATCCTGCAAAAAGTCAGTTTTGTAGCATCTGTTAGATAGATTCTTTCTTTTCAGATTTAAAGTTATAAAGGATTTTCATGATTTTGATAATTTTCATAGAAATAAATTCAGTAACAGTTGTCGGATTGTTTGAGTTTTGCTTCTTAATTCCATAGTTTTACCACTGCAACATGCTAGATCTCTTTATACCGGAAATCAAAATTCAGGATTGAATGTTCAATGGTAACAATTTTCTATTTAGAGAGTTAATTTCTATAATTGCAGAATTTTCTGCAGTTACGAGAACTTTCTGTAGCTACTAAACATCACATGTAGTTGTTCTTCAAGTAATTGTTAGTCATTAACCCATATTTTTAACCAACCTGCAAGCACGAGGTTAGTGTGATTTGTGAATTTCATGCAAATTGTCATGAAATTCAATTCTGGAAACTATATTAACAAGCATACTCAAATCTTCTTGAGCAGTAGCATTAGACTCAGATCTTCTTCAATAGTAGAAACATACTCAGATATTCTTTAGTAATAGAAGTAGACTCAAATCTTCTTCAGCAGTAGCATCTGATTATCTTCTTCAACAACAATACTCTTCAGGATTCTACAACATTCTTCATCGACATATTCCATCTTTAGAATCTTCAAACAGTTCTAGAACTCTCTCAAAGTATGCAACAATACATTCATTAGTTCCAGCAACAGAACTAGAATCTAGGTTTAGTTATACTTTAGCTCCAGTTCCATAGGTGATAAATTCTTTAGGCTACAACTAAAATAAAAAAGGTAATAAATTTTTAAAATCATCTATGCATTCAAAATTATGAATTGTGCATAGGATGGATTAAACCTAAATTTAAATACGTGTTTACTATGTTTTCCTAACACTATCCTATCCTCTTACCAGAATATTTGAATTCAATGTCAGATATTTAATCATACCTTTGAAACCTTACCTTAACTATGCACATGCTCATATTAAACACTCTATATAATAATTTTAATATGCATGATGAAAATTTATTTTTTGGAATGCATTATATCAACAAGAGTGATTGATTGGACTGATAAGTCAATCCAATCATGAAGGAGTGTCTCCATGAATTGTAATGATGGCACGAAAAATGACATGACCATTTACACAATTTTGAATCATGAACTCCATCATCGCTGAAGTCACCTGGATTTTTCTTCTTATTCGTAAAATTCACCATATGTTCTCTATTGTTTCCCATTTTCCCCTGTGACAAAGAGTCTTATTTTAGTTGGAATTGTTGCTAACTTTGCAAAATCAAAGCATGGGACCTGTGGTGAGATATGTGCCGAATGGAATTGAACTTATGGAAGCGAATCCAAAATGCATGAGGTTATTTCAAAGCGCTGAATGGTTTCCCCTTTTACATAGATTTCATAGGCATGAAAACAAGGTAACCAAGTCTTTTGCGAAATGTTTTTATGGCACAAAGGCCTGAATCGAAGATCTTGAGCTGCAATTATTAGAGGAATTTATTTCGTAAGTCACATGGATACCTCAGGGTGGCGAACCATGGTTCAATAATCAAAGGATCACAGAAGAAATATGGAAGGAATTCCTCAAACACCAAACACAAGAAACTAATTGGAAGAAAGGTATGTCCGCCTCTACGTTCAAAAAGAAATGGCACGATATTTTGTTCATCCTTCAAAAATACGTAACTTGTGAAGGAAGGTATGGGTTGGTGTTTTATTATCATCTCAGAATGATTATGAAATTTGTAAAGGGGTACAAGTTAGATATGCCTTTTTATTTAATGAACAGTTTGAAGAAAATGAATTTAGCTATGCAACGTAACCCCGGGAGTTTAGAGGGTATCTTGTTTCATTTCTAGTTGATAAAAATGTTTGTTGAAGCCATAATTTACGAGTATAATGACAATTGGGAACAATTCCTAATTCATAATCATTTTTTTATGGCTCTATAAAAGTAGGAGACAAAAGGGTCGAAAAAAAAAGTACCAAATTTTCTTTTTATGGTACAGAGCCAAGGGTTTCCAAGTTGGAAAGCTTGGAAATAGAACGAGAGATCCTTGAAATTATTGAGTTTGAAAATATAGAACTAGAAGATGAGGAATTGGAGCATGAAGAGGTTACATAACCAAAAAGAAGAAACACAATACACCAAATCCTAAGACAACAAAGAAGAAGAAGAGCATAAAGAAAAATAAAAAAAGAGAGGTCATGGTTTTGAACCCTGAACCTCGAAAATATAGAGGACAACCTCGAGGAAGCACACCAAAGGAAATTAACAATGTCAAGGATAGTGAATTGAAGATAGAAGAAGAAAATTCAAAATCTCATGAACTAGGAGGTAGAGAAGAGTTTGCACAGAACAATAAAAGGAAGATAGAGGCCTGTTGATGGGACCTAAATCCCTTGACTCAACAGTAGGAGCCAAACCCACCACCGAGTCCCAATTAGACTCTATAGTGTTTGGAGTGGAATGGTTCTCCAGATATTGCGATCTGGATAAACTATCGTTGGGCTTTGTGTTTCCTGGTGAAGGGTCTTCCTTCAGTTAGGAGAGTTCTTTTCCGAATTTCTCTTGGGTGGGGCTGGTATGAGAGATGCAAGACAGTATAAACCAAATTGACAAATAATAGGACAAAATTTTTAACTGGTGGGAAGAGGTCGAGCTTGGGATAACCCGCTGTTCAAACATGCAGACAATGATTCTATGCCATAGGGCCTAGTACTAATACATTAACCAAATGAGCATCCAACTACTGTTTGAGAAAACTAATTAACAGAAGAAAACACATACGTAATCAAGATCATGGTAATCAAAATAATTCATCTACCATAACATTCATCACATAACAACACAACGATTTATCTTCATCATTAAAACAAAGAACATTAAGACAGTGCACCAGATAACTTGACAACAAAATTAATTGCTCTTACTCATTTACTGCATCATTCATGGAACAGAAAATGAAGTAACTCTTCTCCAACTCCAATCACATACATTTGATGAAAATAGCTTGTCTTTGGTCTAGAAGGACTTCTCAATTCACAGCAGTCTAAAAATAATTGTCAACAACCAAAAAGGAAGAGTTCTTACAACAACCATTGACCCTTGACTAATCGGTCGATGTCTCTATTTATAATATAAAATTCAATCAAAATTAACGACTAAGTATAGTTCAGGCCAAACAAAATTTTCCACGTGGCATGGTCATTCAACAGTTTCTTTAATAGTCCACCCAAGATGTCTCTTCAAAAGGGTGACTTCTTTCATATTAATACCATCTGATAAACAAATCTTCATAGGTTTGAGCCCATGGGAACCTGTGTTGTTTAATAGGGGTAGCATATACTCCCCTGATGTCTACCGCATGCGCCCGGTATTTTACCAAACTGGATTTCAATTGTTGCAGCATGGCTCGAGCTCTGATTGGGTGTCCCGCGAGTTGTTTCACTTGCCCCGGCATTGCATCAGTGACTTTTGCGCACTCTTCGGCCCAAAGCAAGTCTTGCATGGAGTGTGTCTTGAACACATTTATCAGATTAGTGAATTCACCAGGGGTGTTGAATTCGGGGAGACCGACATCTTTCATTACTTTATTAATTTTACCCCAGTGTTTCTAGCACTTGGCCCATTGCTCTTGGATTTCTCGATGTGGGCCCCGGGTCATGTTTTCCGAGTGTTCAACATATTTCTTCATGCGGCCGAGACTACTTTTTCCAACTAGCCGAATTCCATGATTTTCCTTTTCTCAACCCTGCTGAACTGCTTCAATGTATTCAAGTCTCTCTACTGCTTGCTGTGCCTTTTCATTTCACCTCTCCATTTCTTTGCATGTCGCGAGTGCCATGAGAGTATCCTCCTGGAACTCGACTATGTTCTCGGTTAACATGTGCCTTTCCTTCTTGAACTCGTTATAAACTTCGTTGAAATCATCCTTCAGATACACAATGGTATATGTATCTCCTTTATAGTATTTGACAAGATGGCGCAGGTGTTCGAGCTATTCCCGGGTGTCGGCTAGTTCCTTTTCATCTCTCCTGGCTCTATCCTGAGCGGCATCCGAGATGGCTTTTCCTACGCCGATCAGTTCGGATGTGTGAGCATCTGCAGTTTTGATTAAGTTCTCTTCTGTGGTAACCACGATGGATTGATCCAAAGTGATCCTTCTCCTTTTCACGGTCCTTTGAACGATGGCCTTCCTCTTTTGATCGTAGGAGATCGCATATATGTTTTCTACTTCGTCTATCGGTTCTGGTATTTGTTGATCTCCCCATGTGAGGTTGTTTCTTAGGCTACCCGCGGTGTATATTTTCTCAGGAGTGGGGTCTCGAATTTCTTCGCTCTATTTTGTAGATCCAACCTTTATTTGTCGTTTGTTGAGGATTTGAATATTGGGCACAATAGAGGCATCGAGTACAAGATTATCGCTTACTTGCTTGTCAACCTTATAACTGCCACTTTCTTTTTGTGGAGTTTCATCACTCGGCCTCGCTTATGCTTCCTGTTTGTTGGAATCCCTTGTGTTGAGTCCAGCTTCGAACCCTATTTCCTTTTGTAAGGCCTGCTTGTCTTGGACCTTGGGCTCAGGGGAAGTGGTTTTCTCGAGACCCTTTTCATCTTGGACTTGCACCGGGGTGTTGTGAGTAGGTTCCAGACTTTCGTCATCACTGTAAATATGTATAAGAGTGCTCAAGGGATTGGGCGCTGGTGTCTCTATCGAGACCCGACCTATCTCTAGTTGAGTTGTCCCTTCTTTCGAAGGATTGATCAACGATGTTACAGGTTCAGGGTTGCCTAACCCATGGGTGTTGTAAGGAACTGTGGACCCAGGATCGATCAACTCCGTCGGGACACTTTGAATAGCAGTTGGAATTGTAGGTCTTATGAAAAGATACAGACCATCCTGCATCCATTTCATTAGCAGCTCGGTTTGCTGAAGTAACAACGTACCCCTTTCTTGTGCAGCTTGATCTTTTGGAAGATCCCTGATTTGTACCGGGATTCCTGGTGAGTTCCCGCAGCTTCAATGTCTTCTTCGGGATCACTTATTTCCTCATCCAATTCATATGCAACTGCTCCTCTCGGGTGTCGAGTAATTTCTTGAACTGCCTGCTCCAGAAATGTTGCCTGTTCTTCGTGTCTCATAGCTCTAAACCTATTTCCTCGAGGATCAACTCTCCTGGACGCCACCATATTCCAGTCTTGGGCATTTTCAGTAAATATTTCATCTTTGAACTGATCGTGGGCATAGGGCCAATAGGATGATACCTGCGACGCGTGCTGTAGAACCAATCCCTTGGGATCGTGTTTACGAAATTAGCCAGTTTGGAACCGAAATTCCAATTGACCTAGATCGAGTTGTTTAGCATGCACGGTATCTTTGACCATGCAAAATCCGATATGAAACCCATATGGTATGAAAGCCCGCTTCTTGTCTTTTACTAAAGTTGCATTGTATCCTTGCAGGATGGTTTGATAGAAAATTTCCCCTAACACTAGCCGGTCGAAAACATAAATGGGTAATAAGTGGGGTGCCCCTGTGGCGCTGAAAACCCTGATGTAGGTTTTTCTTTCTTCCAAATACCAGTGGCCAATTTTGGCTATAACCTTCTTTTCTTCATCTGACAATCTAGGGCATTCTCTTCTGAAGAGCAAGGAGTAAATGCGTGCAATAAATTGATCACAAATAACAACATAGTATTTTTTGTACCTGTTTTCCCATAGGATGCTGAAGTATACATGGACAACCAGCTCCGAAGGGTGCCAATTCAGGTTCATCTCAGCAAAAGCGTTCCTAGTGCAAGTGACGTCCAGTAGATACGAGGCCATGTAGAAGGCGGGGGTATCTCCCTCCTTCGGCTCCTGAGCCTGTCTTATGTAGGTGTTCAACTGTTTGGAGATGATGGCACCCCAATTGAAGCCTGTACCTGAAATGGCGATTGTAAAATCCAGAGGCATCCAAGCCTCTGAAAATCGGGAACAATCTTTTTCCCCATGTAACCTGCAGAGTAAAGCCATGAGGTATATGTATGGTTCCCTGAGATTGGTAGTTGGGTACCAACAAACAGTCCGGTTCGTGAATTTTTTGTCTTCTCTCCACCAAGACGACATCATTTTCCTAGTATCATGTGATGCATAGAAATGTAAGACAAAATCAGTGCTCATCTTTAGCTCGAAATATTTGAGCTTATAGTAACTCTAAACCTATGATGGCAGGAAGACTCTGACACATTCACCATTATCATCATTAATCAAACATTTTTGGGCATCAGTGTGGTCAATGATCCACTTCAGGAGCTCAATGCAAGGAAATACTGGAGATTGACTTGCCACCATGTGCAGATAAGCCCTGCAAATGTTGGGGAGGACCTCATCATCGAGCTTCCTCGTTTCAGGATGTATATGTGGGGTATATTCAAGGGATTATTCTTTCTTGATTTTCTTGAAAACTTCTTCCCAGCGAGGAAATGCCATTTTGGCTCCAATACTTGCCTCCGTGTCTCCGAAAGCTGGGGGCTGGACAAAGGGCTCCTTGGTGATTCTCTTAATGACGGATATTGGCTTGGGAACGAATTCTAATTGTCTTGCAACTGATGGGGAGGAGCCTTCTCCTACTCCTGATTCTTGCAGCTTAGGGGCTCTCGGCGATTTCCTGGTGGACGACTTCTTTGGACGCATTGTTCCTACAATTTAAAATGTCATTTGAACATGCGTGCAAAGCATCATTGGGTGAGAATATATAAAATGGAGTGCAAAACCCATAAGCGAACCCATACCTGTAATGTTGTCTAAGATAACGGTTTTAATACTCATTAGACTTTGGACACTTCCTGCGGACTGTTAGCTTCGTTCTCCTGTCTGTTCTGAACTTCTTGTTACTTGAAAGGAATATAACTGGGAGATACTATCAGTCATATCAGTTAGTTAATACAAGTAATGAATGTAAATTCAAAATAAACCACTATCAGATTTCTGCGGATAAATCCTGACTGGTTGACGACGGAGGCGTGGATGGAGATGCATTGTATCGACGAGTTTAACGGTTCCTTTTTATTCGCGAACGAGTCAATAACTAATGCGCGATCCATGAATTAACTGAGAACCGTAAATGCAACGTACCTACCACACTCCGGGGTTAACATGTCTCGTCACGTCACGTCAATCAGCAAATGGATCGAGGATCGGCTATTATCAGAGTGTGTACTTACATTGATAGTCTCTTGATGAAACTTTCGACGTCAATGATATAGGGGTTGGTGATCGGGGGAAAGTTCAGGTACACAACTTCTCGGCGAGCCTCCATATTCATGAGCTTTTGGCATTGAAAACATTTCAGGCATCGATAGTCGGGGGTGTTACTCTTCCTTTCGTGGGGCACGCACTATTACATCTTTTTGTTGAAGCCGATCGAATCGGTCTTCGGAAAAATCCTTCCCGAGTTTTATTCATAGGAAAGAATCATTTCATCAGCCGACGCTGATGAGGTTCGACACTTGGCTACTTTGACTCCCCAAACAATTTTCGTCGCCATCATCTTTTGCCGATAATGAATTTCTCTTGTGAGTCGGGGAAAATCCTGGGTCGTCGATTCCTTGAGTATTTGTTAAGTATTTTAGAGTTAAGATGATTCTTCGTTGTATTTTCAAGTGAACTTTTAATCAATTAAAACGTGAAAGATATAGGATAAGCGAAGGATCAGTTTTATGCCGAGGCGAAAATAGTCAAAAGTAAAATATAGGGTGGTACCCAAAAGAAAATGGTCACATAACTTTTAGGGTGTGTTGAATACTCAACAAATGGAGATTTATTGTGCGGACTCAGAATCTTTGTTCCTCTTTCGTTTCCCTTGAGGTATTACCAAACCTCAGAACATATATCTCCGATACTTCTTTTATTCGTATTAACCGAAGTTATTATTTTTCCCCTTTTATTTATTTTATTATTGGAAGTATTGTTTTAGGGCTTGACCATTCACTGGGAGGGCATCAGGTTCCCCCCTCATATTTCGCAACCAATAAGTACCTACCCCAATCTTCTCTGCCACCTGGAAAGGCCCAAGCCATAGGTTCTGAAACTTGGAATGTTTCCCCTTGGGTTCATTCGCCCTATCCCACTTCAGGACTAAATCTCCTACTTCAAAGTTCTTTTCCTTAGCTTTATGCTTATCGAACCATCTTTTCACTATCTGTTGATGAGCCAAGAATTTTGACTTAGCCTTTTCTCTCTCTTCTTCCACCATGAGCAGAGTGTCAATCCTTTGTTGCATGGTCGACGAGGGTTCCTCATTAAAATCTTGGGACAATTGGAGAGATGACAGATAAAGCCCATTTGGGAGGATGGCTTCCTATCCATAGACCAGAAAGTATGGAGAATTTCCTATGGCTTCTTTGGGTGTGACCCTATCGGCCCATAGGGCATTATGAATTTGATTATGCCAATTTCTTTGGTTGTCTGTAACTGTCTTCTTTAGTATCCTTACCAGGTTCTTATTGGTTGATTCTGCTACATCATTTCCCTAAGGGTAATAATTTGCAGAGTACTTGATTATGATTCCTTTGTCCAGAGAAAACTCTGTCAATAGGGTAGAAGAGAAGTACGCTGCATTATCGAAGACTAGAACAAAGGGGACACCAAACCTTGTGATCAACTGTTGTTCTATAATTTGGATTACTATTTTCTCATTTATGTGAGTCAAAGGAATGGCCTCTGCCCATTTTGTGAAATAGTCAGTGGCAGTAAGAATGTACTTATGAAATTTGGAAGAGCTAGGAAAAATTTCTCCTATGATATCCAACCCCCACTGCTCAGAAGTTTTAGAGACAGTCATAGGCTGAAGTGGGATTGTTGCCCTTTTCTCCTTGCCAGCACTTATTTGACAAGTCTTACAATTCCTAGCGTAAGTATGAGCATCTTTGAACAAAGTGGGCCAATAATAACCGACTCTCAGAATTTTATGGGCGGTGGTGTTCCCTGCAAAGTGTCCTCAAGTGGGACCATTATGGAGTTTCGTTAGCACATTGTTGGCATCTTCTCATTCGAGACATCTCAATAATACCCCATCATAGTTGATCTGGAAGAGTACCGAATTTATAAGACGATAGTGTGCAGATTTAAATCTTAGGGCTCTCCTTTCCTTAGGGTTGAGGTTCTCGGGACAAGCCTCGTGATGCAACAGATAAGTCAAATCCTTGTACCAAGAGTCTTGTGTTGGGGAGATGTATGCTACTTCGTTGCACCATAGTTCCATTTCGTTTTCCCACATGGAATATTCATTTTCTTGATCTTGGGCTTCGACTGCGAGCTTACACAGACCTTGTCCTTTTACTAGCTTGACAGGTTTTATATCTAGATCAAATTCTTGGACTACTGCCATCCAGTTCCCTCTCCTTTCCCCCATTTCTTGTTGAGTAAAAAAGGATCGGACCACAGGGTGTGTCATAATCATCTTAGCGTGATTTTTGAGAATGTAGGACCTGAAATGTTTTACTACCTTATAGACCGTGTAGGCCTGTTTATCTATGATAGGATAATTGAGCTCGACTCCTTGAATATTAGTACTCATAAAGGAAACTGGGGCTTCGTTGTTGTCCTCATATTTCTGGGTCAAAACCACAACGAGCAATTGGTCAGAGGAGAAAGTATACAGGTTAAAGTCCCTATTGAAATCAAGACTTCACAACACTGGGGCTCGTGAGATGGTGACTTTGATATTATTGAAAGCATCTTTATGTTCATCCTCCCACTTAAATTCAAAATCCTTGTGAATCATCTTTTGCAAGGGTTTGATGATTTCGACAAAGTCAGGGGTGAACTTCCTCACGAAATTGATTTGCCCGAAAAAGGACTGCATGGCCTTCTTGTTATGGGGTAGCGGGAGTTGAGCTATGGCCTTAATCCTTTCGGGGTCTATGTGAATCCCCTCTTGAGATATAATACGACCTAACAACTTACCTTCCTCGACACCGAAGATAGTTTTCTTAGGGTTCAATGATATACCGTATTTCCTGCATCTCTCGAAAATACGAGTTAAGTGTTGGATGTGTTCTTCTCTATTCTTCGAATACACCATTACACCATCTAAATATACTACCAAAAACTTACTGATAAGTCCCCAGAAAGCCACGTCCATGGCCCTTTGAAAGGTTTCTCTTGCATTAATTAAGCCGAAAGGCATGTGCTTATAAGCAAAGGTTCCCCAATTGGTTCGGAAGGTAGTTTTTAATCGGTATTCCTCCGAAACCAACACTTGGTTGTATCCTGAGAAACCATCTAGCAGGGAGAAAATCTCCGAGCCTGACATGGTCTATAGGAGTTGTTCCATCAGCGGGATGGGATAATTGTCCTTTTCTGAAGCTCTGTTGAGGTTCCGAAAATCTACGCATAATCGGATTTCTCCTCACTTCTTCCTTACTGGAACAAGATTTTCTACCCAGGCAGAATGCCTAATTTGGAAAATTATCTTCGCATCTAAAAGCTTCCTTAACTCTTGATACATGAGAGGTTCCAGGGATGGATGATACTTTCAGAGCTTTTGTTGGAAAGGTTTCATTTAGGGTTTCAATGAGATAGTGTGTTGAATAATGCGGGTGTCATATGTTTTTAAATCGTTATAGGACCATGCAAAAAGATCCTGGTATTGTCTGAATAATATGAGGTAGGCCTTCCTCTCTTCCTTAGATACAGTTTTGCTGAGATTTACATTATTCGGGTTCTCTGGAGTCCCAAGATTCACAATTTCATGGAGGGGGCAAGAGCTATCAGTCTTTGTGTTTTTGGGTCCTTTAAAGCGATCCTTCAGATCAAACAGACTCGCTAGATTAGCTATCCCCTTTGAGATTGTGTGAGCTTTCAACTTTCCAACATCTTGTCCTGTTTGGGTATTAATTTTAGTTGTCTTCTCTCAGAATTATTCATCATCTATGGCCAGGTCTTTGAAATTGTCTTGGTTGGTCAAGAAGTTTATGATTTGCTCATCACCTTCAAAGACTTTCCAATTGGAAATATTGTTCGACACCGACGGTTTGTAGAGAAATTCTACAGTGAATCGGGAGGCTTCATAATCTTTTAAAGGTGAGAGTCTAGAAGAAGCTGTGGCTAGGGAGTCGGCAAGGATATTCTTTTCTCTAGGGATTGCGGTGATATTGAAAGCCTCAAAGCATTCTATTAGCCTATGCACCTCCTGCTGGTAGTTCTTAAGATGAGGTGAATTGTAATGTATAGTATTTCTCACTTGTCTAACAATAATTTCAGAATCTCCGAAGACTTTTGATTCATTAATACCCAAATCTATGGCTTTCTTTAACCCTTGTACTATAGCTTCATACTCGACGATATTGTTGGTACACTCAAATTCTAGTCTACAGGACAAGAAATGACGTTTACCCTTCTGATCGATGAGTATGCACCCACCTCCTGACCCTTATTGCGATTTAGATCCATCAAAATATAGGTTCCAAATTTGCGAACGATAATTTCTGCTTTCTCTCTCTTCGTCCATGTTCTGTTCTTCGACCTTTTCCTCCAGAAGTCCTAGCGCAGGGGTTTGATAGAAGAGATAATATTCTATCGGCATCAGGGATTCTTCTTGAAATATTATTTCAGATTTTTGAGTAAGAGGAACATTATAGGAGAGGAGAAAAGTTTCCAAAGTGAGAATCACAAGAATAGTTTCCCAATATGGGGAAGTCAGTAGAGGATGGTTTGTTCGGGGTTTCTAGATCAGTGACCATATGTTTCAGATATCTTTCCCTATTGATTATGATCATGTTCTTGTATCCCTTCAGTGGTAGCCAAAGGTGTGCCCAGTCGGTACTGAAATATCCATTCAACTTTTTAGACCAATCTCGGTTGAACAATAGCCCATATGCCTAAGGGATATCCACCACAATGATGTCAATCACCTGCACGAAATTAGGATGCGTCGCTATCTTGATCATCACATCTTTGATCTCTCCCATGACCTTGACCTGGGTTATGTCTAGTTGTATGACATGTTTATCACTTTTGAGAGGGACAATACCTAATTTATTACACACAACCAAGGGCATGACATTAGAGGACGCCCCCGAATCGACCAGAGAATTGTGAAGATTCGTGTTAAAGACTTCAAACGTCAAAAGGAAGGGTGGTACAAAAGGCCTTTCCTTCCTACCTTCCGAGTAGGTGTTTATAGTTGGCTTGCTCACCAGATCTGTTGGGGGGAGAGTCTTGTTCTGACTATCATCGTTGGTCGGGTTTCCTACCAAATTCAGAGCTTGTAATAGGAAGTCTTTTTGTTGAGGAATTCTACATACGTCCATAACTGATATATTAGCTTTCATCTTCTTCAAATCTTTGACTACGTTATACTCTAGGTTAGGATATTCTTGGGTATGGATGCTTATAGGATTTTTACCAGGGGCGAAAGACATTTTCGGGCGGTCGGGAGTTAACTTACTTTGCGAGGCCCGGGTGGCATCGACATCTTTCGAGCCAGGTTGGCCCTTATTACGTGTCTATACTGTCGATACTTCTACGGGTTGTTATCGATACTCAAACAGATCACTTGAAGACGTGATCACGTTAGGATCCCATATCAGCATGGTTGTGTCTAGTGGTGGGTCAGCTTCTTCCTGATTGACACTATTCATGGCCGAACTTCTTGATTGTTCGGTCAAGGAGACTTTGTTCGGAAAACGATTGGCCATTAAATTCATGGCATGGACCCATTGAGGGAATTCTATTTTCGAGTGTTCCTCTTGGTGGTAAGTACATAAAGAATCAGATGTGACATTCCCTAGGTCAATGTTTAAGTTGGTTGGGGGAGGTTCAATTGCTTTGAAAGGCTGGTTTCTTTTAAAGAAAGGCTTATAGGGTGTTTGGCCTTGGTTTCTTTCCCCTGCGCTTATTTTTCATGTCTATAATATCATTTTATAGTTTCTTGACCATGTGTTGTAGATCTTCTATATCTCCATTACGTTTGTTGGGAGTTTGTTCAGCCGGTTTCCCCGATAGTCTAGTCAAAAGGAGTCCTCTTCTAGGAGGGGGTTGGCTTTCTTTTCTCACTAGAGAAGCCTGGCCTTCTTTACATCCTTTCATCTGGAATTTTTTCATCTTGGCTTCTTCAAAATTCTCCGCAAGGGTTTGCTTGGTGGCTCTTTTAACGAACATGGAAATAGAAGCCGAGAACGCGTTGGCATAAACCTCGATTTGCAACTGTTGAGTTGGTTTCACCGTGGGATGAAATTTGTTTAGGATGGTCATGAATATTTGATTGAAATCTTTGACCCTCTCTTTTGGGGCCATGGTGGCTATGAACAACTCAACCATCAGGGCTCCTGTAGTAGTTTCTTCCACAAATTTGTCTAGAAAATCCTTTTGGAATTTAGTCCAGTTGGTTATGGATCCTATTGGCAAATTAAAATACCACGTGGAAGCCGAATTTTCAAATGTGTATGGAAAAAGTTTGCATACTACGTCTTCATGTTGAACATTCATAAGCTTGATCGCAAGTATGAATTTCTTGATCTGATCTTCGGGAAAACCTAAAGTTTCAGGATCATACTTGGGGAGCATCTTTTCCGGGTGTCAGGGAAGATTATGTGCTCATCCGGGATGACCAGAGCGTCTCCGACCAACCAAGGTTGGTTGTCTTGAAGTGGAACTTCTCTTTCCTCCCCATGACCATTGCTCCCTTCCATATCTTCGGAGTCGGAGTCAAACTCTTCTTCTTCCGAAAAGTCGTTATGTTCGGAGATGTCGCCGGCTGGCGTCTTGGGTATTAGATCAAGAGGTTTTTCGATTTTGGTAATCGTGAAATCTATTAAGTCTTCGATGGAGTGTACAAAAATTTCATCAGGAGTGCTGACTACTAGTCTTCTTTGTTGTTTTCTTCGAGGGAGGATGGGGGTGAGGGGAAATGCACTGATTCGTCGGGCGTAGGCTCTGATAATTCTCCTAAATTGATGCACTTCCTTGTGAGGGAGGGCGTAAGGTATTTCAGGGTGAAGAGGTCCTTCCTCAGAACGGGGCGAGTTATCCACTTTTGGAGTACTCAGTAAACGTGGGTTGTCTATCAGATGACTAGCCATGCATGTGGGTCATTACGAATCTATAGGTTGTTTGAAATGTTATATAACTTATATATTCAACCATTCATTCTCAAACCCTCCTTTTAGCGTCAATTTTTTTGATGGGACCTAAATCCCCTGACTCAACAATAGGAACCAAACCCACCGCAGAGGCCCAATTAGACTTTGCAGCATTTGGAGTGGAATGGTTCTCCAGATCTTGCGATCTAGTTGAACTATCGATGCGCTTTGTGTTTCCTGGTGAAGGCTCTTCCTTCAGTTAAGACAGTTATTTTCCATATTTCTCTTGGGTGGGGCTGGTATGAGAGATGCAATCCAGTATAAACCAACTTGAAAAATAACAGGACATAAGTTTTAACTGGTGGGAAGAGGTCGAGCTTGGGATAACCCACTGCTCAAACATGCAGACAATGATTCTATGCCACAGGACCTAGTACTAATACATTAACCAAATGAGCATCCAACTACTGTCTGAGAAAACTAATTAACATAAGAAAACACATACGTAATCAAGATTATGGTAAGAAAAATAATTCATCTACCATAACATTCATCACATAACAACACAACGATTTATCTTCACCATTAAAGCAAAGAACATCAAGACAGTGCACCAGATAACTTGACAACATAATTAATTGCTCTTACTCATTTACTGCATCATTCATGAAACGTGAAAGGAAGTAATTCTTCTCCAAATCCAATCACATACATCTGATGAAAATAGCTTGTCTTTGGTCCAGAAGGACTTCTCAATTCGCAACAATCTCAAAATAATTATCAACAGCCAAAAAGGAAGAGTTCTTACAACAACCATCGACCCTTGACTAACCGGTCGATGTCTCTATTTATAATATAAAATTCAACTGAAATTAACGGCTAAGTATAGTTCAGGCCAAACAAAATTTTCCACGTGGCATGGTCATTCAACTATTTCTTTAACAATCCACCCAAGATATCTCTTCAAAAGGGTGACTTCTTTCATATTCAGACCATATGATAAATAAATATTCACAGGTTTGAGCCCATGGGAACCTATTTTGTTCTATAGGGGCAGCATATACTTCCTTGATGTTTACTGCATGCGCTCGATATTTTACCAAATTGGAGTTCAACTGTTGCAGCATGGCTCGAGCTCTGATCGGGTGTCCCACGAGTTGTTGCACTTTCCCTGGCATTGCATCGATGAATTTTGCGCACTCTTCGTCCCAAAGCGAGTCTTGCATGGAGTGTGTCTTGAACACATTGCTCAGGTTAGTGAATTCACCAAGGGTGACGAATTCAGGGAGATCGACATCTTTCATTACTTTATTAATTTTACCCCAGTGTTTCTGGCACTTGGCCCACTACTCTTGGATTTGTCGGTGTGGGCCCCAGGTCATATTTGCCCAGTATTCAGCAGATTTCTTCATGCAGTCGAGACTACTTTTTCCAACTAGTCGAATGCCATGATTTTCCTTTTCTCAACCCTGTTGAACTGCCTCAATGTATTCGAGTCTCTCTACCGCTTGTTGTGCCTTTTCGTTCCACCTCTCCATTTCTTTGCATGTCGCGAGTGCCATGAGAGTATACTCCTAGAACTTGACTATGTTCTCGGTTAACAGGTGTCTTTCCTTCTTGAACTCATTATAAACTCCGTTGAACTCATCCTTCAGATACAAAGTGGTCTGTGTAGCTCCTTTATAGTATTTGACAAGATGGCAGAGGTGTTCGATCTCTTCCTGGGTGTCGGCTAG
Source organism: Picea engelmannii (assembly GCA_009831015.1). Taxonomy (NCBI): domain Eukaryota; kingdom Viridiplantae; phylum Streptophyta; class Pinopsida; order Pinales; family Pinaceae; genus Picea; species Picea engelmannii. Next base: position 18,838 of record ML814843.1, on the reverse strand, counting down.
TTCCTTTTCATATCTCCTGGCTCTATCCTTAGTGGCATTCGAGAGGGCTTTTCCTATGCCGATCAGTTCGGACGTGCGAGCGTCTGCAATGTTGATTAAGTTCTCTTCTGTGGTAACCACGAAGAATTGATCCAAAGTGATCCTTCACCTTTTCATGGTCCTTTGAATGATGGCATTCCTCTTTTGATCGTAGGAGATCGCATAGATGTCTGCTACTTCGTCTACCGGTTCTAGTATCTATTACTCTCCCCATGTGAGGTTGTTTCTTAGGCTACCCACGGTGTATATTTGCTTAGGAGTGGGCTCTCGAATTTCTTCGCTCTGTTTTGTAGATCCAAGCTCTATTTGTCGTTCGTTGGGGATTTGAATATTGGTCGTAACGGAGGCATCGGGTACAAGCTTATCACTTACTTGCTTGTCGGCCTTAGAATGGTTGCTTTCTTTTTGTGGAGTTTCATCACTCGTCCTCACTTCTACTTCTTGTTTGTCAGACTCCCTTGTGTTGAGGCCACCTTTGGACCCTATTTCCTTTTGTAAGGCCTGCTTGTCTTGGACCTCGGGCTCAAGGGAGGCGGTTTTCTTGGGACCCTTTTCCTCTTGGACTCGTACCTGGGTGCTGTGAGCAGCTTCAAAACTCTCGTTGTCGTTGTAAATATGTATAAGAGTGCTCAAGGGATTGGGTGCTGGTGTCTCTATCGAGACCCGACCTGTCTCTGGTTGAGTTGTCCCTTCTTCTGCAGGATCGATCAATGATGTTGCAGGTTCATGGTTGCCTAACCCATGGGCATTATCAGGAACTATGGACCCAGGATTGTTCAACTCCGTCGAGACACTTTGAACAACAGTTGGAACTGCAGGTCCTATGAAAAGATACGGGTCATCCAACATCCATTTCATTAGCAACTCGGTTTGCTGAAGTAACAACATACCCCTTTCCCGTGTAGCTTGATCTTCTAGAAGATCCCTAATTTGTACTGGGGATTCCTGGTGAGTTACCGTAGCTTCAATGTCTTCTTTAGGATCACTTATTTCCTCATCCAATTCATATGCAACTGCTCCTCCTAGGTGTCGGCTTATTTCTTGAACTGCCTGCTCTAGAAATGTTGCTTGTTCTTCGTGGCTCATAGCTCTAAACTTGGTTCCTCGAGGATCAACTCTCCTGGATGCCACCATATTCTAGTCTTGGGTGTTTTCATTAAATATTTCATCTTTGAATTGGTCATGGGCTTAGGGCCAACAGGATGATACCTGTGACGCATGCTGTAGAACCAATCCCTTGGGGTCGTGTTTGCGAAATCGACCAGATTGGAACCAAAATTCCAATTGACCTAGACCGATTTGTTTAGCATGCGTGGTATCTTTGACTATGCAGAATCTGATATGAAACCTATACGGTATGAAATCCCACTTCTTGTCTTTTACTAAAGTTGCATTGTATCCTTGCAGGATGGGTTGATAGCAAATTTCCCCTAACACTAGCCAGACGAGAACATAAATGGGTAATAAGTGGGGTGCCCTTGTGGCACCAAAAACCCTGATGTAGGTTTCTCATTCTTCCAAATACCAGTGGCCAATTTTGGCTATAACCTTCTTTGCTTCATTTGACAATCTAGGGCATTCTCTTTTGAAGAGAAAGGAGTAAATGTGTGCAATAAATTGATCACAGATAACAACATAGGATTTTTTGTACCTATTTTCCCATAGGATGCTAAAGTATAGATGGAAAACCAGCTCCGAAGGGTGCCAATTCAGGTTCATCCCAGCAAAAGTGTTCCTGGCACAGATGATGTCTAGTAGATACGAGGCCATGTAGAATGTGGGGGTATCTCTCTCCTTCGGCTCCTGAGCCTATCTTATGCAGGTGCTCAACTGTTTGGAGATGATGGCACCCCAATTGAAGCATGTACCTGAAATGACGATTGTAAAAGCCAGAGGCATCCAAGCCTCTGAAAATCGGGAACAGTCTGTTTCTCCATGTAACCTACAGAGTAAATCCATGAGGTATATGTATGGTTCCCTGAGATTGGCTGTTGGGTACCAGCCAACAGCCCGGTTCATGAATTTTTTGTCTTCTCTCCACCAAGACGACATGATTTTGCTGGTATCGTGTGACGCATAGAAACTTAAGACGAAATCATTGCTAAGCTTTAACTCAGAATGCTTGAGCTTATAGTAACTCTAAACCTCTGATGGAAGGAAGACTTCGACGCATTCGCCGTTATCATCATTAATCAAACATTTTTGGGTGTCAGTGTGGTCAATGATCCACTTCAGGAGCTCAATGCAAGGAAGTACTGGAGATCGTCTTTCCACCATGTGCAGATAATCCCTGCAAATGTTGGGGAGGACCTCGTCATCAAGCTTCCTCATTTTAGGATCGCTATGCGGGGTATATTCGAGGGGCTCTTCTTTCTTGATTTTCTTGAAAACTTCTTCCCAACGAGGAAATGCCATTTTGGCTCCAATACTTGCCTCCGTGTCTCCGAAAGCTAGGGGCTGGACAAAGGGCTCCTTGGTGATTCTATTAATGATGGATACTATCTTGGGAACGAATTCTAATTATCTTGCAATTGATGCGGAGGAGCCTTCTCCTACTTCTGATTCTTGCATCTTAGGGGCTCTCGGTGATTTCTTGGTGGACGGATTCTTCGGAGGCATTGTTCCTGCAATTTAAAATGTCATTTGAACATGCGTGCAGAGTAGTGTTGGGTTAGAATATATAAAATGGAGTGCAAAACCCATAAGCGAACCCATACCTGTAATGCTGGCTAAGATAACGGTTTTAATACTCACTGGACTTTGGACGCTTCCTGCGGACTATTAGCTTAGCTCTTCTGTCTGTTCTGAACTTCTTGCTGCGTAGAATGGGATCATACACAATGACTCGAAAGGAATATAACTGCGAGATACTATCATTCATATCAGTTAGTTAATATGAGTAATGAATGCAAATTCAAAATAAACCACTATCATATTTCTGCAGATAAATCATGACTGGTTGACGGCGGAGGCGCAGATGGAGATGCATTGTATCTGTGAGTTTAACAGTTCCTTTTGATTCATGCACGAATCAGTAACTAGTGCACGATCCATGAATTAACTGAGAATCGTAAATGCAACGTACCTACCACACTCCAGGGTTAACACGTCACGTCACTCAGCAAATGGATCAGGGATCGACTATTATCAGAGTGTGTACTTACATTGATAGGCTCTTGATGAAACTTCCGACGTCGATGATATAGGGGTTGGCAATCAGGGTAAAGTTCAGGTACAAAGCTTCTCGGAGGGCCTCCATCTTCATGATCTTTTGGCGTTGAAAACATTTCAGGCGTCAATAGTCAGGGGTGTTACTCTTCCTTTCGTGTGGCGCATACTATTACATCTTTTTGTCGAAGCTGATCGAATCGGTCTTCGGCAAAATCCTTCCTGAGGTTTATTCATAGGAAAGAATCATTTCATCAGCTGACACCGATGAGGGTCGAAACTCGGCTACTTTGACTCCCCAAACGATTTTCACCGCCATCATCTTTTGCCGATGCCGAATTTCTCTTGTGAGTCTAGGAAAATCCCGGGTCGTTGATTCCTTGAGTAGTTGTTAAGTATTTTAGAGTTAAGATGATTCTTCGTTGTATGTTCAAGTGAACCTTTAATCAATTAAAATGTGAAACATATAAGATAAGCAAAGGATCAGTTTTATGCCAAGGTGAAAACAATCAAAAGTAAAATATAGGGTGGTACCCAAAATAAAATGGTCACATAACTTTTAGGGTGTGTTGAATACTCAACAAGGCCATCATGCACAGAACAACCAAGAGTGTGAAAAAATATTTAGTTGCAAAACAACATGATAGCATTCAAGCTCAAGACAAGGAATTTATTGAACTTGAATAATATGGCAAGGAGCAACCAAACAATGTGAAGAGGACAACTCCAAATAAATATCTCAGGTCTAAATCAGTTCTTAGTCCATCTCCGAATTTTAAATTTCCAACTTATGACTCTAATGATACAGACAAAGGATTTACTCAATTCATGACTGCTTATAAAATTCATGAAGCCACCAAAATCAATAAGGGACCAATAATTGAACCAATTTCCACATCTTTAAAAGAGAGGTGACTTGGAAATATCAAGAAATTGAAGGAAGAAATAAAGGAGTTGAAACTCCTTGATAATCATATTAAATTAGAAAATGTAGTTTTGAAACCCAACATTGCCCAGTTACAAAAGGATAAAGAATAGTTGGAATCTCAAAAGAAATTGCTAGCAACAGAGGATAAAAAAGGGTACATGCAAAGCAGGTTAGGCAGACCTAGGATTAAGATATTGAGGACAATGCTAAATAAGGTAAGGATTCAGGGACAAGCCTCATCTTCAGGATTGAACATTTCGATTGATGCTTTAGATAGAGCTTAGGAAGGAAGGGGTCAAAAATTTTGAAATTTTGTCGGAGGAAGCAGAAAGACATTTTGGTTACATGAGGACATGCAAAATATTTCGTGTGGGGAAGATGTTGAGTCCTCAAAATAGACTCTTTTTTTCACATTCCTATCCTAAACTTCCATCCAAATCCCATATATATGAACTAGTTATATCTTATTTTATCCTTTTTTCCATAAAATCACGATCAACTACAAAACATGTGTATTGAAGATTGTTAAAGGTAAATTGTCCATTTTATGCTTAATTCCATTATTCTTTGTGAAAATTTAATTTAATTGGTTATTATTTTAATGAGTAGCTATGAAATCTTTGATTTTGTAGCAACTCAAAATACAGTTCTATAGCCTAGTCACTAAAATGGTTTTCTGCAATGAAATTGTTGTTCTATAGGGACATGATCACTCCAGGACTGAACCCCGAATTATGGAAGATGTAAAATTGATCCTTGAAACTCATTCACCTATTAGCGCAATCGAAGGATCCTCTAGATAAACACATAAGGAAAGTCAAATCCACAGTCAAACATGAACAAGTGGCATAGTTGCGCAAGATTGGTTCTTCATCAAATCAGTGCATGAGAAAGGAACAAGATTTTATTAAAGAAATTCATGCATTCAATCATGAATTTCTCCAATACGTGGATGACCAAGCTTATTCCATACATCCACGAAGACTGGTAGATCCAATTCCTCATATATGCATGTGTAATTTGTTGTAAACAATTTGTGAGATCCGTATAGTTTGGATCTGTGAGAGATCATATGTATTGTATAAATATGGGTAATCAGACCTTCAGATGAATATATATATATATATATATATATATATATATATATAACCTCTTGATATCAAACTATTGTAATCATATTACTCTTTGAATTAATATAAAGTTTTGGTTACTGTATCTTTATGTGAGTTACATGTTCCAAGTTTATAAATCTTAAAGTCTCATGTGATCTTTCTAAATAGCGTTCACCAAGACAAGAGCCCCCCCTGAGGAGGAGCACATTATTTAGTTACTTTCCTTTTGGTATTGTTTACTTATTCAGTTGTGATATTTTCTATTTATGTTCATTTATTTTATGCAAGTTATGTTTACACAATATAACTAACACACCATACATCAATTGAATTGAATAATTTATTGTTATTTCCACAATTGGAACTTTCATTGCCTTAAATGATTGAAAGAATTTCATTAACAATCTAGTAGATTGATGATCCCAAGTTTTTAGAATTATACTTATGTCTTTATTATTATGTTTTTGCATCATTGTAAAATACTTTATTCTTTCTGCAACTGAACATAACTATGTTTCTGCAGCCAAGGCAGTGAACAAATTTTCCTTATGCATAATTAAATAAACTAGAAAACTAGTACATGCATATATTTTGCATTTCACTTTATTAGTTTACGATCCCCAGGTTTATGATTTAATGTAGTAGATTTAAACTAATTGAACTGACTAAAAGATATCCTCCAGAATGTCTAAGTGTTTCACTTTGAACCTACTAGTGTGTTTGTACTTTGACTTCCTTTTGAAATTCAGTCCATTCACACAACAATCTCAGACCAAGGCAAGGTCGCCCCTCACCTTAGGTTCAAAGAGACATCTCAACCAACCCATGTTCCATTCCTTTGGTAAGGGTCAACAGGTTCAATTGGGGGTTGTAGTGGTGGAAAAAATCCACAGTGGTGTCCCATAGGGTGAAGCATACCAGTGTACATCGACAAGTTTGCTACAAACTCTATCCACAAAATGTTAATTATCCTAGGGTTTCCTAGGGGGTTGTTTCCTTGAGAAATAACATCATATTGCAATAACCACATGAATTTATAGTATTGGATCAAAGTAGTTTGATAATTTATCCATGGATGTATCTTTTCTTCATTCAAAATTCAAAATATAGAATAGAACAATAGATTATGGAATTTAAAATGTATCGACAGACTCCAAAAATATTTTTGGATTTCTACTAGAAAAACAAATGGGATAGACCATGGTATTTTAAGAGGCTCTGTAAGTTTCACTGCCTACGGAAAGCCAACTATTTAGTTTTTTTTTTTTTCAACATCTTTGTATGTGTAAACTTTCATCCAAAAAGACATACAAGCATTATATTGTATATAGTAGTAACACCAACCTATTCTCACACTGGACATTTGGAACCTATTCCAGGATCAAAATTCAATCACACATAACACTACCAAAACCCTTTCCTCATTCTTCAAAGAGAGATTTCTTCCAGATTGAAACTTGAATTTCTAAAATGTAGTTGCAAAAAATGGAATATAATAATTGCATCTTACAAAAATACTATCCTACGGGATGGTTACCACAAGAATTACAATTTGCAAGGAGTCTCAAGTACGGAAATTTAGAATCATTTTCTTGTTGATACAACTTTGAAATGACACATAAAGGTTTCAATGTTGTTTCCAAAATACTGTAATGAAACTTCTGGAAACTGAAACATGAAACCTAAGTTTTGGAATAAGAGTGAAACACATCTGGAATACTAACTTGTGTCAATTCTATAGAAGAATGGTATTTCGACTCCAAATTAGTTTCCAACTGCAAATTCCTTGTCCACATTTTTATAATCCTCCATGTTCTCTCCATGGAACCTGCAATATATACTCAACTTTCAAACCCCTTCACTCAAACCGACCCCCAAAACCCCTCTCCTCAACCAAATCACATAGAAAAGAAACTAATTCTTCATTAATTGCCTCTCTGATCCAGGTGGATATCGGTGGCCACCCACCTTTTCCAACTGTCTCAAAACAATTTTTTGGCAATTTTGGTAATTTACTATTTTTAGTAGTTTTTAACTTTCGGGGCCATTTTGAGGCCCTAAACGATGTTTTAGGGAAAACAGGGAGCAATGTGAAAGTTCCTTCCATATTTCCTCCAAAATGAATATCCTTGATGATACCTTTCCAACGGGCTATCATGCGCCTAAAACGAAGATCGTATGCAAAAGTTACGACCCCGGGAAGTTGATGTACTAACTTACCCAAACGGGGCCCACATGAATTTTGGCGCTTCATCTCCTAGGGTTAGGTTTTTGGATGTCTAGGGTTTTTGGCATTCTTGTTTATTTTAAAAAGGCCTTCAGAGCCTCATTGTAATCATCTTCTTGCAAATGCGAGTAGTCGTCACATCTCTTCTTAGAGATAAGATGCCACCATTCTAGCGAGTCTTTCACTCTGTATTTTTACAGTCTCTGTACATTTCTTTCATTAATATAAATAGTGTATTACTATATATTTGTGTTTATGGTTGCATCTATGATACATTTATGTTATATTATTGAATATCTGTGATATCTATGTGCATTTATTTATTATATCTCCGCTCTCATTTCATGCCGAAAATAATCTGGATCACTCTCAAACCCCCCCAAAATGCATACTCAACTTTCAAACCTGCTCCCTCCTACCAACCAAACATATTGATAAATATATGTGGTAAACACAATGATTGTGCATATCCTACACATGTACATCTCAAAGAATCCATGTACATGGGATGAGAGCCTCCCATATGTTCAACATAGTTACAACAAAGCCCTCCACAACTCTATTGGCCACAACCATTTTTAGGTGTACTTGGGGTTCTAGCCATTGGCCCCCGTTGATGTAGTTCTTTTCATTCCAGCTTCCCTGACAAAGTCCTCCATTCTCAAACCGAAACAGATAGATAATACAATTTCATTGAATAAATCCAACACCTCCAACAATAGGTTCATAATATTTTGGAGAAGGCCAATGCCAAGTATAAGCAGTGACATGAACAACATCGAGTTCCTCACAAGTTTGAGGTTGGTGACCAAGTGTGGTTTCATTTGCAGAAAGAGTGCCTCATAGCCCCCCACAAGAATACTATACCACTACGGTATAGGAATGGCACCATCAACAAGGTTGTGGGTGACAATGCTTTCAAATACAATATTCCTCCTTTCCTTGGCTTGCACCCAATATTTAATGTGGAGTTTCTTTGACCAAATTTCCCACCTTTTGTTAGAAAAACAGGACCGCGGAGCAATAAAATAAAACAAATGCAGAAACAAAACACAGAAGACACACAATACAAGAGAGACACAAATTTACGTGGTTCACCCAGTGTGGGCTACGTCCACCAGAGAAATTGCCAGGTCCT
>ML814842.1:112127-122515 GCA_009831015.1 Picea engelmannii | reverse complement strand
CATGCATTTCTTGTACATATACACTAGTATGTATGAGTTTTCTTGACTTACTTACTGATAATGTCGATTAATTATTATGAATGTGTGAACCATGTTTCTCTTCCTTGTACCATAAGATACCTTAACTTCGGGACGAAGTTTCCGGAAGGGTGGGTGTATGTAACAACCCTAGTTGAACAAATGTTTAAGGATTATTAAGTAAAAATTAATTAGGGGATTAATCATCTTAATATGGTATTAATTAAACAAGATAGGTATAATAATACTAATTAAATAATTATTAATTAATTAATGGTTGCAATTTGATTAATTGATTGATTAATTAACTACCTATTACATTTAATAACATGAGTATTAAATTAATAGATTAATAAGTTATATTGTTTAAATTAAAAGGTTACGTACACGAAAAGGGATAACTTATTAATTACGAGAGGATGAAATAATAAAGGAAAGGATAAGGGGAATTAACGAGGGGAGGTAAAGGAGTAAATGCATGAGGCGGTGAAGGAAGGATATGGAGGCGAAGGAGGGTTACGAAGGGGATTATCATTCGATGGGAGATTCCTGGGGGGCTGGCTTGGATTTGCAGAGAGGAGAGTGGAGTTCGGGAGTGGGAAGGTTTAGTACAGGGGCACTGGTTTGTTGTAGGTTTTGGGCACGGGGGTCAGGATATCCATATGATATCCTGGAGCTAGGAAGTTGACCTAGTTGGTAGGGTGGAACAAGGTTTTGGGCAGCGTTTACACAGTGCAGCAGTGGTCAACAAGGCAAGCGAACAGGCAGAGGGTTAGCATCAGACCCAGGTATTTAAAATTATGCATTGTTTTTAATCTGTTATAAAAAAAAAATATTATTCGTTGTTAAATTTAAGTTATTGAAGTTACTATTATGAATATTATTATTCTGTTATGAAGTTATTGTCTTAGTTTATGAAATAAATTGATGTTTAAATCTATTTTTCTATTACAGCTCTCATGAAGGTGTTCTTATACTCATTACATGGTGATGCTCGAATGTGGTGGTATCATTCACTCCCTGTTGCCAACATATCTTCACTACAAGAATTTCATGCAGCTTTCAATAAGCATTTCAGTAGGTACTACTCTTCTGACAAATTTCTTGAAGGGTGTTGTGAAAAATACAAGCTTTATATTCATCAAGAAGTATAGTCTTCTTCATGTGATGAGCTTAGTAATGACCCAATTGAAAGTGAAAGTGAAGATGAAACTGAGTTTTCTAATGAAGATGTGCATGAAAAATTTTCTCCTTCTAATTCCTGAGAAGAGGACTTTCATGGAATGATTGATGGTTGTACTAATGATTGCATGGATTCAGATACATTAAATCTTGTAGCTTATGCATCCGATCTCATTGTTTTACAAGAAGAAACTATTGTAGAAAATGATCTTTCTCCTTTCCTGCAAGAGGTTTCCCATCCTTTGTTAGTACTTGAGATTGAAGAAGAAGATCAGGAGATTGATCATCTTTTTATGAAAGAAAAGGGCGTGCTTGATTCACCTATTTTTGATGAATATTTTGATGAAGAAGAGAAGATCTCTTTTGTCGACGTGAAGAGCAGCCCACCGGTTTATGACAGCTATGAATCAGATGTTGATGAAGAACAACTATGTATAGAAATTAGCCATCCGGAAACTCCCATAGCAGACATTCAACAGTCACCTTCTCAAATCAGTGAGCCCACATGTATTGTGCTGGAACCTGGATCTGCAGAAGACACCAAACAGTCTATCATCAACAGTGAAGCTAGCATACAGTCCTATTCAGATTTGCAAGCATCTGAAGGTGGCATCCATGATCAACAGGAGGATATGCAGAGACTTTCAGATCTTCAATTGAAATAGCTTCAAGAGGTATTTTTTTTCAGTCTTATAGATCCATTTGCTAATTATCTTGAGTCTCTGAGCAGCTTGGATGTCAGATCACTTTTGTCAATTGAAGGATGTTTGTCCTACTCTTTTGAAATGCATTTATGTATTCTTTGGTTTCCTATATTGATCATTTCTGGATCAAGATGCTTACCAATCAGTCAGATGCTTGTATGGCTTCATTGGAAGCACGCTTTTACCTAATCTGAAGCACCACACTTGATTAGAGTAGTAGGAAGAAATAAGCTCATTTTTTAGAATTTCCTTTTTGTCAATTTTCATCATATTGTCATATCCATTTCCAATAAGGAACATAGGTGCTTTCGAGTACAGAGATTTTTTGGGACGGAGTTAAAGATGGACAAGGAACAGGTCTACAAGTTCTTGGCAGCTCGTGGGGAGCATACCATCCCCCATGGAGCCTATGTTAGCACAAGAATTCTCATCTAGAAGAGGCCTAACTATCAGAGTTTTGGATTTTTGCTAAATACCAGTTCCCTCAATGGTAAAATACACTACCTCTTTGCACTGCCAAGGAATCTAAGTAAAGGGGGTTTGATATCGTGAAAGGAAATTAATTACTCTGCACATGTTCAATATTGAAGGCGTTGCATTTTTTACAATGCTACCTAAACCGACACACAGACGTAGTACAGTGGCGCTACCTACAGGCGATGCATAATATTGTGCCAGAAAACGAATTGTGCAGAGTTATTTCACCAGTTTTGATTCATTAACATAAAACTTTGATTGTGAACAATTGAGAAGGTATTTTTGAAAACTGGAGGAGGTTTTTGTTCATAATATTCCAAATAACAAAAACCTCTCTTATGTTTTCAAAATGTGTTTTGGTTTGAGATATATTGGATATAGAAGTAGGCATTGTATACTCTACACAGTGGCGTTGCGTACTAATTTCCTGTAGCGGTCACGGTTTTCATATTCACCTTGTTGGGAGGTTGCCACATGTCAAGGAGGGTTTGAATGAATTCTCAAGGATCAGTTAGATGTCAAGGGACACCTACACCTAATATTTAGCTCCAGCAAAGGCCTCATGCATAAGGTGGAAACAATTTATTAATGACTTCCAACAAATTCCTGAAAATCAGCAGTTTGTTGGATTTTTGTCTCTTTGACTGTTGCCACCTATATCCAAGGCTTAGAATCCAATGGAGGAGATGGGATTCGACCTCCTTAGGTTATTTGGATGCTATTTTCTATTTAAGGAAGGAGATATCTCTTGGAGAGGGGTTGGATTCATGATCCAAGAGGGGAGAGAGCTAGAGGAGCAGTTTATTTGCTCAATTGTAAGCCTGAGGGCCTGTTGTAATTAGCATTTCTTCCATTAGAGATTCATGAGAGTTTCTTATCATACTTTGTGTTCTTTGTTATCATTCTATCTTTTTATCTTGCTTGAATAATATTTACAGATTTTGAAGATCAAAAGATGCCTTTGGTTAATGAATTCATGAGTTGCAAAGGATTTGTGGTAATTGCTTGTTAATCATAGTTTATTGTTCAATCACTCTTCAATCTATATTACAGAAAGCATCTATGTTATGTGGTTATTCTTCTCTTTTTTTTTCTTCTATTCTTCTATCCATCTTTGCATAATCCTTTTGTCTAGTAGGCAGCTTGATTTCATTTGATCTGTAGGATGTTATGACTCCATTCCCAATGGAATGTATTTGCAGCAGTCTGATGCCCTCCTTTTTACTCTTCTCTTGTTGATCCACCTATTCAAACTATTTTAATCCATTTACATTTCTATGTTACCAATATTACTCTAATTTGCAGTCTGGGAGTGACTCTTGGATTGATAACATAATTGGTGTCGTTGCCAGGGACGGAGATGAATGATAAATCTTCCCTGGGAGAACGACATTGATCAGATCCCACTTTTGATGGTGAACAAGGGTTGGTCACATAATCGGGACTGCATCATTCACCTGGAGACTCCACTCGAATCCACTCCATGAAGGGAGATCATGTTGGTGACTTCACTGATATGGGACAGTCATAGCCATGGAAGCTATCTTGGCTCGGAGGTTTGCACCTTTCAATTTTTTAGCTATTCCTGGTTTTCCTAATCATGTGCCTTCCTTCTTAGAATGCGTAGATTTTTTGCCTTTATTTCATGGAGATGAAGGGGATAACCCTGCCCAACATCTCATAGATTTTCATCAATGCATAGATCAGTTGAATGTCTATCATGAAGATGCTCTCATGAAGGTGTTCTTATACTCATTACATGGTGATGCTCAAAGGTGGTGGTATCATTCACTCCCTGTTGTCAGCATATCTTCGCTGCAGGAATTTCATGCAGCTTTCAATAAGCATTTCAGTAGGTACTACTCTTCTGACAAACTTCTTGAAGGGTGTTGTGAAAAATACAAGCTTTTTATTCAGTAGGAAGTAGAGTCTTCTTCATGTGATGAGCTTAGTAATGATCTGATTGAAAGTGAAAGTGAAGATGAAACTGAGTTTTCTAATGAAGATGTGCATGAAAAAATTTCTCCTCCTAATTCCCAAGAAGAGGAATCTCATGGAATGATTGATGGTTGTACTAATGATTAATGCATGGATTCAGATCCATTAAATCATGTAGCTTATGCATCCGATCTCGATGTTTTAGAAGAAGAAACTATTGTAAAAAATGATCTTTCTCCTTTCCTGCAAGAGGTTTCCCATCCTTTGTTAGTACCTGAGATTGAAGAAGAAGATCATGAGATTGATCATCTTTTTATGCAAGAAAATGGTGTGCTTGATTCACCTATTTTTGATGAATATTCTGATGAAGGAGAGTAGATCTCTTTTAGCGACATGAAGAGCATCCCACCGGTTTATGACAGCTATGAATCAGATGTTGATGAAGAACAACTGTGTATAGAAATTAGCCATCCGAAAACTCCCGCGGCAGACATTCAACAGTCACCTTCTCAAATCAGTGAGCCCTCATGTATTGTGTTGGAACCTGGATCTACAGAAGACACCAAACAGTCTATCATCAACAGTGAATCTAACATACAGTCCTATTCAGATTTGCAAGCATCCGAAGGTGGCATCCATGATCAATAGGAGGATATGCAGAGACTTTTGGATTTTCAATTGAAACAACAGCAAGAGGTACTTGTTTTCAGTCTTATAGATCCATTTGCTAATTATCTCGAGTCTTTGAGCAGCTTGGATGTCCGAGCACTTTTGCCAATTGAAGGATGGTTATCCTTCTCTTTTTAAATGCATTTATGTATTCTTTAGTTTCCTACATTGATCATTTTTGGATCAATATTCTTACCAATCAGTTAGATGCTTGTAGGGCTTCATTGGAAGCATGATTTTACCTAATCTGAAGCAACACACTTGATTAGAGTAGAAGTAGGAAGAAATAAGGTCATTTTTGAGCATTTCCTTTTTGTCAGTTTTCAGCATATAGTCATATCCGTTTCAAATAAGGAACATAGGTGCTTTCGAGTACATAGGTTTTCTGGGACAGATTTAAAGATGGACAAGGCACAGGTCTACAAGTTCTTGGAAGCTCACGGGGAGCATGCCATCCCCCATGGAGCCTATGATAGCACAAGAATTATCATCTAGAAGAGGCCTAACTATCAGAGTTTTTGATTTTTTCTAAATACCAGTTCCCTCATTGGTAAAATACACTACCTCTTTGCACTGCCAAGGCATCTAAGTAAAGGGGGTTTGATATCATGAAAGGAAATTAATTACTCTGCAAATGTTCAAGATTGAAGGCGCTGCATTTTTTACAATGCTACCTAAACTGACACATAGATGCAGCACAGTGGCGCTACCTACAGGCGTTGCATAATATTCTGGCAGAAAACGAATCGTGCAGAGTTATTTCACCAGTTTTGAGTCATTAACTTAAAACTTTGATTGTCAACAATTGAGAAGGTATTTTTAAAAACTGGAGGATGTTTTTGTTCATAACATTCCAAATAAAAAAAACCTCTCTCAGGTTTTCAAAATTTGTTTTTGTTTGAGAGATATTGTATATAGAAGTAGGCATTGTGTACTCTGCACAGTGGTGTTGCGTACTAATTTCCTGTTGCGGTCACATTTTTCATATTCGCCTTGTTGGGAGGTTGCCACATGTCAAGGATGGTTCGAATGACTTCTCAAGGATCAGTTAGATGTCAAGGGACACCTGCACCTAATATTTAGCTCCATCAAATGCCTCATGCATGCGGTGGAAACAATTTATTAATGACTTCCAACAAATTCCTGAAAATCAGCAGTTTGTTGGATTTTTGTCTCTTTGACTATTTCCACCTATATCCAAGGCTTATAATCCAATGGAGGAGATGGGATTCGAACTTCTTAGGTTATTTGGATACTATTTTCTATTTAAGGAAGGAGATATCTCTTGGAGATGGGTTGGATTCATGATCCAAGAGGGGAGAGAGCTAGAGGAGCAGTTTATTTGCTCAATTGTAAGCCTGAGGGCCTGTTGTAATTAGCATTTCTGCCATTAGAGATTCATGAGAGTTTCTTATCATACTTTGTGTTCTTTGTTATCATTCTATCTTGTCATATTGCTTGAATAATATTTACATATTTTGAAGATCAAAAGTTGTCTTTGGTTAATGAATTCATGAGTTGCAAAGGATTTGTGGTAATTGGTTGTTAATCACAGTTTATTGTTCAATCACTCTTCAATCTATATTACAGAAAGGATCTTTGTTATGTGATTATTCTTTTCTTTGTTTACCTTCTATTCTTCTATCCATCTTTGCATAATCCTTTTGTCTGGTAGGCAGCTTGATTGCCTTTGATCTGTAGGATGTTATGACTCCATGCCCAATGGAATGTATTTGTAGCAGTCTAATGCCCTCCTTTTTACGCTTCTCTTGTTGATCCACCTATTCAAACTATTTTAATCCATTTGCATTTCTATGTTACCAAGATTACTCTAATTTGTAGTCTGGGAATGACTCTTGGATTGATAACAAATATCCTATTACCTCATCTATTTTCAATCATATGCCAAAGTAGAGTACAAGACTAGTAAGGGAAGGGGAAATCTAAAAAAAAGAGAATTTATTAACTCCTATGCTTAAGTGGATACCTTCTATATTGAATAAATCATCTCCTACTTTATTCCAAAGCATTGACATATTAATATTTAGCCAAGTTTGAAGAAGGTCTCACCCGAGACACCATGAGGATCACATAGACCATCTAGTCTTGTGTCAGGGTTGAACGACTAAACACACAGAGACCCATCGGGGATTGCATTCATGTTATTTGTTGTAGCTTGTCTAACAGATGACAAAACATAATGGAAGCAACACATTCAATCAAACACATAATTGACACATCATAGGTCCAAAATCATTGTAGCTTTATTATCATCCTCATTCAATCATGCACGGGCATATATTAAGTAACTCACTCATTAACAACAACAAAGCTCTTATTTCTTATACATTTCCCACGATCACATTACATTGTACCATGCACATATCTTCAGATTATATAGAAAGTAAACACTCAAACTTACAATCAAACACATTACATAACATCGGCTCGGAGTGATCTCGATCACACCAGTAATTCACAGGTTCATGATCTAACCAGCTAAAAATTAGCAACTAGCTAATTTTCCAACTTGTTGACTGACTAACTCTTCTTATGTTTTTATTGCTTTATTTTATATCCTTCTCTACTTTGACGCTCTATTTATTTCGGTTCTTCCCCACTCAATCATTTAGCTTCCAGTCTCGCACACTTTTGTCACCTATGTGCACCCCAGATAACCTTTCTAGAATTGGGGAAATCGTAACTACCTTGCCAACTTATCTTATTTTTTCTCCACGTTCCCTTGTGTTGCTGGCAGAAATCATTCATGCAGATTTCCCAAAGATCCTTTTATTGATTCCAGTGTGCATGCATTGTATTCTTGATTTTCAATGTGCATCCCAAAACTCAGACCAACACGCATTGGTAGAACTGGATTTGGTGTGCATTAACAAAACTTGATCCAGTGCACACACTTATTGTCAATCATCACACATCTGCTTGATCATGTTCAAAATTGGAATGAGCATGTGAAACTTTGTTTGTGTACACACATGATATTTACCAAAATATTTGGGTGCCAACAGGCCCCCACAACTATTACTCGGCTTGTCCTCGAGCCAACTACCTCATGAAAATATTGATGTGGCAGTATTGAGTAAGAGAAAATCATATGTCTAGTTTGTATGTGTAACCCAACACAAGTCTTGGAAGGAATTGATCAAGCCCCAAGATAAGCGATGGTTGTGGACTTCATTTGGCCAAATTCCTGACTCTTCCCCTTCAATGGTGTTTGTGGTGATGAATGAGGGATCTATTTAAATCACATTATCCAAACACCGTCCCCCTAAATGAAATTAAGCAAATTTGTTATAACGTCTCCCATTTACTCGTGGATCCACAAGAAGTAGATCCCAAGGAAGAGTTCCATTAAGAGAGAGCATCATCCTTTGCTTGTATTTTAATTACGGAAATATAAGATAGAATATGAGGACATCCTATCTCGGTGGAACAAAAATCCTACAGCCTTGGGTGGTCTCCTTCAGTAAAGGTGATTATCCATGACGATAGGCAAACCAACTTTGGACCAAGAGAGTTGGCGGAATACTGCAGTTTTGAAGCACAGTTTAGGAAACTGTGGAGTTTGTGGTTATGTCTTGTTGATAAATAAGAGAGTGGGACTGTTATAACCCTAAATTGCACCACACATGCTTACCTGGCATCAGGCCAACTCATATCCCTTCTTTGCCAAAAACTACTGAACAACTCTTCTAAAAACTCCATTTTTAAAAGTACACGCTAGCTGGCCCACTACAGCCCGTGTGTACAAAAAAGTACACGCTAGCACGCCCACTACAGCCCACGTGTACCTTCAGAATCACAAAAAAAGGAAAGTTTCCGACGGGACAAAAAGCTATGGGTCAGTTAACTGAAACTCCCGGCCATGCATGGCCGAGGGTTCGTCCAAAACCCTAGCTCCTTCTAGCCTATAAAAGAAGGGGTAGGGGTACCATTTGGAGGAAAATTATAGCGAAGAAACTCTGCCCATTTGTCGAATCCATTTGTCCCAACCCTTTAGCCTTTCCTCAAGCCTAAGGAGAATTAACGCAAAGCAGTTGGAGGACAAAAGAAGAGGAGGATCCCAGGATCAGGATCAAGGAGCTGTGGCTGGTCTCGAATTTGATTGTAAGTTGATTCATTTTGAAAATAATAAAAGAATACTTTTCCCGTCCCAATGCATGAGTTATCTATGATTTGTGTAATTTATGCTTAATTTCTAACCCTCAAGTAGAAAAGTAGCATGCATGAGTAGTGTTTTGTCTTGATTGCAGGTTAACTTTGGAAGGAGCAGCGCAAGCAAGCGGTCAAGAGCGCAACGGAGGATCCACACCAAACATCAGTAAAAAGGTTAGTAGTTCATTTCCATGCATGTATTGTGAAAGAGGGGTTTAAGTTTTGGGTGGTAGGTTAAAAGGTTATTTCTTTACTATCAAAATCTGCATGCAAGTCTGACCCTAGTTTGCTAGTCCGTAGGGTATTATTTCCCAACAACGGAATTGGCGACCATACTGGGGAAGATACTCTTTAGGGTTTCCGGATTTAGTTGAGTTTTTGGGTAGTTTAAGAGATTAGATTTTCTGTTTCTTTGCCTGTCTTTTTCAGTAAGGCCTGAGCTAGCAGGGAGCCTGATTCTTTATACCAGTTTTCCCTGAATGTTGTTTGATGGCAATTTTCGGGACACACAGAGGTACACACGGCCTGCAGAAGGCCTGCATGTGTGTGTCTGCGCCCTAGCCTTCTATAGCCTGCGTGTGAACGCTTGCTGTGGAGGTTTCAGTAGCGTGTAGGAGTTCAAAGAGCTTGAGAGGCAGTCCTCCTCTTCCCTGCCAGAATTATACATTCTCAGGGGGATTTCTGGATCCTATCTGAGTCTTGCTAGTTCACAGTCTTGTCTCAGTTTGCTTTATTGCGTTCTGTTATTCCTTGCAATTATTTTTCTTTTCTGTTAAAAAGAAGCATCCAAGCCTTCAGGAGACCCTGGTTATCAATACCAGAGGCCTCTTCCTGGTCTGGGTTGCCCGTGTTATTTTTGTCTTAGAGTTTATACATACATGCGGCCTGTGCAAGTACAGCCCGTGGGTACACGCGCTCTGTTGTAGCTCAGCACGCGTTTGCACGCGTGTTGTTTTAGTGACAGAGGCGTGCTTGACAAGTTGATTTTCAATCAGGGTGGGGCAGTCATCCCCTCCTGTGGTGAGAAGTGTTCCTCTCAGGTGTTTGAGCCCAGGGTTGAACAGTCAGTAGGTTAGGGCCTCTTACCCTTAGCCTGTTTTTTCTTAATTGATAGTTGATAGAAAAGATAAAAAAGAAAAATTTTGTTTTATGGTTTTTAGACAAGCGTAAGAGTCGGTGCTTTCTTGATTGCCATTGTGTGTCTTTGCTCTGATTCTTTTCTATCTA
>ML814842.1:97918-112027 GCA_009831015.1 Picea engelmannii | reverse complement strand
TCTTGATTACAGGTTAACTTTGGAAGGAGCAGCGCAAGCAAGCGGTCAAGAGTGCAACGAAGGATCTACACCAAACATCAGTAAAAAGGTTAGTAGTTCCTTTCCATGCATGTATCGTGAAAGAGGGGTTTAAGTTTTGGGTGGTAGGTTAAAAGGTCATTTCTTTACAGTCAAAATCTGCATGCAAGTCTGACCCTAGTTTGCTAGTCCGTAGGGTATTATTTCCCAACAACAGGGACCTCTACCTAACAACTGGCGATGAAATGTTAATCTTCGTGAAAATTGGACTCTAGGTTCTTGGGCTACCTGGTCAGGCTAGGAATCGCACGTTCAGGAATGTCTGTGAAGTTGGGCCATGAAAGGGGACCTAAATCGAGAGATGGTAAGAGCAATGGAAAGTGGAAGGATAATAGTGAGTGGAGATAAAAGGGGGACATGGGCGATGGGTGGTTTCGAGAGAGAATGGGACATGGAAAATTTCTCTAATGACTTCATGGGCAAAAGATAGTGTAATATGGTTAGGGTTGTAGTTGGAATGAGACAAAGAATCGTCCAATGTGATTGAGCGGAGAATAATTATAGAATGTTGGCAAAGCCCCACAGTTTAGGAGATGATGGTTCATGTATGTCGTACTAGTGGTGTGCCTTTTGGAATGTGGCGTCATCGTTACTTATGTGCCAAGGTTGTGGGTGATATTTCTAAATCAGATTGCTTGACCCTTCAGTGTAATGTAGCGACACATAGTCCAGCCTAGTCCCGTGTGAATACCCTGCCAGAACTAGAACTTTGTACATAGTCCATAACTTTGACCTGAACTTGGAAATCTTGGGAATATGCAAAAAATGTCAATCCATCTAATCCTCCTATGGTAAGGGAGTGTACATTGCACTACCAAAAAAAAGGAAATTATGCCAAGTATGTACTCTTTTACATGTTGTACATCCTACGCCAACCATACTCTAATGAATTTCAAGACTAAGAAAGGGATTTAAGAGACAGATGACCACTACGGGCCATATTACACCTTCAACATGTTGTCATTAAAAATTCTCTCAAGTGGTTTTCCCTGTAATGTAGCCATCTTGGCAGCATCGACTTCGCTGATGTAGACTAGACAGAAAGGACCCAACCAATGGATATGCAGCTTGCCAGGGTGTTGTAAATATTTTTTGTCATATAACAAGACCAAATATCCCAGTTGGAATATTTTCTAGTGGATGTTGGGATCATTCCATGCCTTTTGTCTTTTCTTTTCGATCGCCTAGTTGAATCCCACCATCATACGGTCCTCCTCTAGCTCCATAAGTTCATCTAACAATTTTTGAAGGGATTGTTTGTCTATCATCTAAGTCACTAGAGAAACTTGGAGGCTGGGAATGACAAATTCTAGTGGCATGACCACTTCTTTATCGTAGACCAATCTGAATGGTGTGTTCTTTTTCATCCTCTTGCAAGTTGTTCGATATTCCCATAATATTGTAGGGATTAACTGATCCCAACCGTCACATTGCACATTACAAACTTTGGTTAAAGCATGTTCTAAAATTTTATTGAAAGCTTCAACCATAACATTATCTTGAGGATGATAGGGAATGCTCTTTTGGTGGTGGATCATGAACTCTTGAGTGAGTTATTGAATGGTATCATTCAGAAAATGAAAGCCTTGATTGTTCATTAACACCTTTGGACATTCTAAAAAATGAACCGTGTCGTCGTTTTTGTTGTGCAATCCTTAACCGACATGGCTTCGACCCATCTCTCCATATATTCAGAGGTTGTAATAATGTATCCAACAAATGTTCAGCATGCGAGAGGATTGATCAAGCCCACAAAATCAATTTCCCACTTTTCAAACGGTTCCAATGCTATGACTAGAAACATAGGGAGCTCATCTCTTCGGCAAGGATTTCTAATCCATTGACATACATCACAACATTTACAATATTCCTTGTCATATGCAAATAGTGAGGGCCACCAAATCCCTACGCATAGAACTTTATGTGTTGTGTCCTTACCTGCATTGTGTCATCCTACAATACCCTCATGTGATTCATACAAAATGGGGTATCATTCATGCTCTAATGCACACCTACGTAGGATGTTATCCGCTCCCAACCTA
The DNA here is from genome assembly GCA_009831015.1 of Picea engelmannii. Lineage (NCBI taxonomy): Eukaryota > Viridiplantae > Streptophyta > Pinopsida > Pinales > Pinaceae > Picea > Picea engelmannii. The sequence continues at coordinate 109,907 of ML814842.1, read as the reverse complement.
TACAATTTCTCGGAAATCAACTGTTAATCTACACTACGGGTCACCAATTAGCAACACTGAGCTAAGGTATACCCTATTGGAGCCTATCTCGACGTGAGAAATTCAAAGATCTCATCCAATTGATTAAGAACTACCTTGACGTAGAAGAGTTTCACATATGGGAGTTTATCATCTATGCTCTGACTAGCTTCACAAGTCTCAATTCATGAAAGATGATCTAGGTCGACATTATATTTTCATGGCTTGACCACAACTTCGAACTCAAACTCCTGAAAGAGAAACAACCAATGAAATATTCTTCCTCTCAACACTGACTTGTTGACCAAATACTTGAGCATGGAGTGGTCTATAAAGAATTTGAAAGGGGTCCCCAAAAAGTAATGGTGAAACTTCTGCAAGGCATATACCATGGTGAGGCCCTCGCACTCAATGGTTGTATAATTCTTTTCATCATCAAACAACTTGCGACTAGAAAAATAGACTGGATGGTCAATGTTACCTTTACCTGACTGCACAAGAACTTCTCCCAGTGCAATGGATGAGGCATCAACATGAACATGAAGGAGCTTAGACCAGTCCGTAAAAACCAGAATCGACGCAGTGACTAGTTTGTATTTTAGGGTATCCAAGGCTTCCTGGCATTCATGTGTCCAGATGTACTTAGTACCTTTGCGCAACAACTTCTTAAATGGTGAAAAAAAATTGGCATGGGTTTGGATAAACCATCAGTAATATCCAATATGGAAACAATTTTAACTTGGTCGACCAATAGTCCATCCTTGTAGACTACATGCCCCAACAATGTCTCCAATGACATATAGAATATGCACTTCTTCAAATTTCGATCCAGCATCAACCAAAGGGATTGCATGTGTTCTTTCAACAAACTGAACATTATCTAGCCGTCCAAGTAAACCTCCAGAAACTTGTCGATGAATTATTTAAAGGTTGCAACCACAAAACAAGAAAAAAAAATTGGGGACATTCCTTAGTCCAAATGAAATCAGGGTATAAGAAAAAGAGCCCCACACCATTGCAAAGGTAGTTTTGGATTGATCCTCCTCTGTGATCCAAACCTGATGATACCCTGAAAAGTCTTTTTTAAAAAGTAGGCTTACCATCCCCCCACATTCTCCAGAACCTCATTGGTGAAAGGTGTAGGGAAAGGGTCATGGACACACAATGCATTGAGGCTTATCGGATCTAAAGAGATCTAAATATTACATGTCTTCTTTGGTTGCACCACCATGGGAATAATCCAATCTGACTCCTCCATAGGGACAATAATCCCAACATCCAACATTCGATCCAAATTCTTGTGCACCTTCTCTTTATACTTGGGATTTAATCGGTAAGGCCTCCTTTTGACTAGGTTGGCATCTAGCTTGAGCTGAATTTTCATAGACCCCAAAGATCCTATAATTCCCTTCATTTCTAAGAAGATGTGGGGAAAAAAGTCCTCGTATTCCTTGAGTAGGTCGATTACCTAGGTAATAGTCTCCTTGTCCTAATAATCTCCAATGATATCCATTTTGGCCGCTTCCTCGGTGCCAATATTATGTTTCTTTTTCTTAATCAGGCCACCATATTTTGGCATAGTCATCTCCGACACTTTTCCCTCAACTACACACTCACCCTAGGATTATTTTATTTGTATTCCTCGTGGGTCATCATCGACCTTCCAACAATGGGAAACCTCTTTTAGTTTTTCCATTGGTTGGTGGTATGACCATACTACCTTTTGTGTGGCGTCCTTTGGCTGACGATGAAATATAAAGTTCTTAATCTGGAAGAGTGCCTCTCTTTGGGTTGGATCCTATGATGTGAAGCAGATCGTTGAGAAAAATTGTAAATTTACATGGATCCAATCTACTACTTTCCTTTTGAGCTCCTCCTGAGTATACTAGCTTCTTGGAACCATATCCATGGTATGAACGAATCAGTGGACACATTGCGTTTGAGGAATATTCTTGGAAGTCCAGCATCGTTCACAAAAATAAATGTGTTTGGGAATATTCAGTTCCTTTGTATTGATTGGCAAAATCGTATTCAAAGATGAGCTCGAACCTTACTTTTATCAACTCGGCCACCTGCGCCCAGTCCTCGATATTTGCATGGTGCATTTCCCACCACCACGTAAGTGTCCCTCGTACCATGGCATCCATTGCCTAAATCCTTTGTTCTGCAAGAATGAACTTCTCCATCTGCATTAGGAATGCCTCTATTAGCCTTGTTCCATCAAATCGTGGGGCATCACATAACTCAGATCCAATCTAGTATATTTCTTTAGTAATCCTTGCAAATATTTGAGTAGAGACCTCATACAACTTGTTCTGCCACCTTTCCATGGCATCTTCTTAATCAATATCATAAGAATTCACACTCCACTAGCTCAATTCTCTATTAGTGGTGAGATTAATATAATCCTCTCTGTTCGTATTGATATTATAGATGTTCTGAATAAATGAGCTCCACGCATACTCATCTATCGAATCATTGTATATGTACCCTTCATTAGTATCTAGAGGTGCGATCACATGCAGGGTGTCCATCTCAAACGACATCTACCTCTTCTTCAAATTCAACATTGCATTGTTGTTGAAGGCCCAATCAATGCCAAGTAATGCAGGGTAGTGATCCAAGAGGATCCAGAATTCTCACAGAGGTCCCAGGGGATCCATAAATGCTCAAAATTTGGCTATCTCAAACTGTCTCAAAAATGGCATCATTACGTAGAGCTCGTCATCATCTTTCCAACAATGCAAACGGTTTGTCAAATGGAGCTCGTATTCAAATGTTATGGGCAGTAAAAGTTTGGGTCAAAGTCAAAAGTCAAATGGATAAAAAGGACACGTGTCATGTCCGTATAGTGACATGTGGCATGACCGTACAAGTCACGTGGCCACACCCCAAGGCACCACATGGACTGATCGTACAGCTGACTGGGCAACACAGGTGGTTCAATCATAGGTTGACAACTGGGATCTGAGTGGTCCAATGGTTTGTTGACATGTGGCACAGGTTAACCAATAAGAGGTTTTCATGTGGAAACCCATCATTGGACAATGATGGTTGGTGTTGTATAAAATTATTATGGAGTCTGGGGGGTTCGAACCCATGACCTCCATCACTCTCCCAAAGTCTTAACATAGTCTGCATAACCAACATGCCAGTCGTTTGGTTCATACCATACTACATGTTTAATTATATTTGAATTAGTATTATGGTTCATATGGGGAGTAAAGGGGTTGAGGGATAGCCCCCAACGTCCTTACCATACACCACACGACCTGAACCATAGCTTGGGGAGCTTAGCACAAATTTTCGATGGGAATTATATATATATATATATATATATATATATATATATATATATATATATATATATAACAAATTAACTGTGGATTATGCTATGGAACCAGAATCAATACCTCTGCTAAGTAAGTGGGAGGTTCTAACCACTGAACCAATGCCCCAAACTTAGTGGAGATTCTACTTAATTTAGTAAATAAGTTGCCAACTATTTTGGAGGTCACCCTAAATATTGGGAACGCATCCCAATGTAATGTAAACACATCCTGAGGCATGAATCCCTAGATTGCATGAAGTTTGAGGCAAGGACATGGAACTTATTTTGAGACTGTACAGAAATACGTGCAAGTACAAGCTTAATTTTGTAATTGCACCATAAAGCATGCCAAATGGTACCTTGACGGAATTTCAAGTGTTTTATATCAAAACTGCACAATTGTTCGCAAGGATCATGAATATGAGGTATGTTTTGCTATTTTAAGTAATTTCTAAAAATGTTTGCTCAATTGGTCATTTATGAGTATTTAATGCATTGTTTTGCATGCCAAAGAGTGCAAAATTGAGCTAGTTTGGAAAGTGGTCGACTTTATAGTCAAAAGTTTCTGAATTTCACAAGGATTTCAATGGTGAAGTTATTTTATTATTGTGAGTGATGGAATTTAAGAGAATCCATTAAATTGGCATATGTGAGTCATGTTACATGTGTTTTTTGGTATTTAATCTTCAGTTTATGGGTTTTGGGATAAAAGAGCACATCATCAAAATTTTGCAATCACCTCAATAGATCCTAGAAACTATACAGAAACAAGGTAGACACTACATGTATATATTTTCAGTAATAAGTGGTGTCTAAATATTTTTGGATCAAGTTGGTATCAGAGACAGGTTTGGTGTGTGTTGTATGTTGATGTGATGAAATTTGAAGCTCAAGTTGGTGAAGATATTGAAGGCTCTTTTCAAGGAAATGAGATGAGTAAAGTTCTCATGAAATTGAAATTGCAAAAGAACATTAATCAGAAAATCCAGAGAGAGAATTATGAGCTAATAATGTAGTTGAAATCTCTTGAGGAAGAGAAGCAATGACTACAAGATAGAATGTTATGTCATGAAGATTTCCACATGAGTATTTTTCATGAACTAGAGAGAAAGTTGTAGATAGAACCATCAATCAGTAAAGTTGGAAAAACAGAGTATGAGAAGTCTCCACTACAAAAGAGACTATCTCCCTCCAAGAACATGATTGAGAAAGAAGACTCTTCATATTCCCATCAACATGGAGAGTGCTTGAGGATAGTTGAAGCAAAGAGAACCTCATATGAAGAAATCCTACATAAGCATTTGGCCTTACCTTCTAGTCAAGAGAAGAGTAACATGTACAAGGCATCTTCAGAGAAAAATGTGCATGCTACAGGAGAAGAAATGAATACTTTTGCCACTGGTGAATGGTCTAGTTATCCATGTGTTTCCCATGGAACTAGAAACCATGATGTGAAAGAGTATCTAAGGGGAAATTTTGTGCCAGTAAATCCCTCCAAGCAGAAGGAGGCAGATCATTTCTCAAGTCAGAGGAAAAGGAGGAATGATAAGAAGGGATCGTGGAACAAGACAATATGCTCTTATTGTGGTAAGAGTGGACACCAGATTGAGAAGTGTTGGACACTTTACCCGCACTTATATCTTAAGCATAACCTAAACCATGTAAACACACTTGCGAGAAGACAAATAGAAACAACTACAGATGAAGTCAATGGTCTTACTAAAATGCTTGGGAAAGAATACTTCTTGATGGCTAGTCTTGGCAAAGTGATTTATGAAGACATCGAAGAATGGTTCATGGATAGTGGTTCATCTCGCCACATGACCGGGATGAGATCAACATTTTTTAATTTCTCATAATCTGACACAGATTGCTTTGTGGGATATTGAACCAATACTAGACAAGCAATAAAGGGGTATGGATATGCAATATTCCAGCTTGAGTCGAGAGGATTTATGGGAATTGAACATATGTTGTATGTTCTATACTTAAAGGTAAACCTACTCTCACTTCCAGCATTTGAGGATGACGGTCATGCAGTCGCATTCCAGAATGGTCAAGTACTTGTGTATTCAAGGGAAGCTACTCCAGACATGACAATGGTACTTGGTGTTCGCAAAGAGAGGTTATGCATGTTACTAAGAAGACTGGTAGTTTGTTCTAATGGTTACTTGGACTCGACATCAGATGATGCATCAAATTCAATGTCATATTAAACATCAACATCAGAGACATTGTCAGAGGTCGGAAGTTGTGAGACTCCTCCCAGTACATTGGGGAGAATGAGTCCATAAGTAAACCATATCAAAATTTTGTAAATATAATATGCATATATGTGTAATCTCATGAAGTCTATTAGAAGGCTTGTAAGTCAATCATTGTAAATTATAAGAGTGAGAGGGACTCTTTAAATTTCTATATTGCCACCTTGTATGTGGGAGGAATTTTGTAAAGAGAGTTTCTATATTGCCACCTTATATTTTGTAAAGAGTGATAGTAATCTCGTTAGAGATTTCTAAATATCCACCTTTACACTTTGTTATAGAGTGAGAGGAATCTCATTAAAGAGATTTTTGGATAACTACCTATACATATTGTTTTACAGCGAGAGGAATCTTGTTATGAAGATTTAAAAGCCTTTAGAAAACAATATGGATAATTGTATTGTCTTATAATCAGCTAAGGGGAAAAATATGGATCGAATTGTCTTAGACAACATTCTTGATTCTGAAGAACTGAAAGAGAAGGAACAGAGGGATGCAAGAAGTTGGAACATGTAGTTCAAGAGCATAAAGAGCATCAAAGTAATGCAAATATTTCTAAGAGATGGTAAAGGTGAAATAATCATATTTTTAAGAGGCATATAAAGGTGCATGCTATAAGCATCCTTTAATACCATGTCATGTTTGTAAAGATGTATAGCTTGAAAAAAAAGAAATCAAGGTAGGTACATGTGATAACAGTACAAGTAGAATTGTTTTCCTAAGACAAAAGCAACAATGGATAGAGTATTCATTCAGGGACTTCTATAGATACATCAAGAAGAAGAGAGAGTGCAAATGGGCAAGGCATAGATCAACATTCGATTTGGTTTCATATTGGCCAAGCTAGACTATATTCAACGAAAGGAGATGGGAGTGGATGTTGAAATACATATACAGGTATTGCAGAGATTCAATGAACGAGAATTTTGTTGTTAGGGAATCTATAATCCATAGCTGGAGTTATATATATCATATTAGCTACAGTACCAGAGGCCTGAGTCAGAGTTATATTCCAGAATAAGCCAAAACCAAATTTATATATATCATATTATCTACAGATCCATAGGCCAGAGTCAGAGCTATATTCCAGAGAAGCAAAAACAAACGCACTAATCTAGTACCTGAGATCAAAGACCTAGATGAAGACTTATTTCCAAAAGAATCAACAAGTTGGAAGAGTGAAGAAGCTTCATCACTAAGTTATTGATCAGAACATTTAAGTAAGATGGAAGAGTGAGTTAGATTTATCATCACTAACTTGTTGAATATATATACTTTTGGAGATCCAAAAGTTCTTCAGTGGGAAGGTGTGATCCAGGAGGATCTGAAATGCTCACAGAGGTCTAGGAGGATATGGAACGCTCACAGAGGTCCTAGGGGATCCATAAATGCTCAAAATTTGATCCTCTCCAATATTCTTGAAAATGAAATAATTTGTAGCTCTCATTTTCATCTTTCCAACGACGCAAATGGTTCGTCAAACAAAGCTCGTATGCAAAAGTTATGGGAAGTCAAAGTTCACGTCAAAGTCAAAAGTCAAAGGGGAAAAAAGGACATGTGTCATGTCCATAGAGTGACATGTGGCATGACCATACAGGTGATGTGGCCACACCCCCAAGGTGCCATGTGGATTGATCATACAACTGACTAGGAAACACAGGTGGTTCAATCATAGGCTAACAAGTGGCATTTGAGTGGTCCAATGGTTTGTTGACATGTGGCACAGGTTAGCCAATAAGAGGTTTCCACATGGAAGCCCCTCATTGTCTAGTGATGGTTAGTGTTGTATAAAATTATTATGGATTCTAGGGGTTTGAACCCATGACTGCCATCGTTTTCACAAAATCTTAACATAATACACATAACCAACATGCCAAGTGTTTGGTTCATACCATACTACATGTTTAATTATATTTGAATTAGTATTATGGTTCATATGGGGAGGAAAGGTGTCGAGGGATAGCCCACAGCCCCTAGTCCTTACCATATAACACATTTACTGAACCATAGCTCGGGGATCTTAACACAAATTTTCGGCGGGAGTTTTTGGAATGGTTATTATATATATATATATATAATAAACCAATGGAGAAAACAAATTAACCGTGGACTATGATATGGAACCATAATTGAACCGGAACCTCTGCTAAGTAAGCAGGAGGTTCTAACCACTGAACCAATGCCCCAAACTTACTGGAGATTCCGCTTAATTTAGTAAATACGTTGTCATCTATTTTGAAGGTGGTTTTGGAGGTCGCCCTATATATTGCACACACATCCCAATGTAATGTACATGCATTACAAGGAATGAATCCCAATATTGCACAGAGTTCGAGGAAAGGACATGGCATGGATTTCGAGACTGTATGGACTGTACAGAAGTATGTGCAAGTACAAGCTTAATTTTGTAATTGCACCATAAAGCATGCCAAATGGTACCTTGACGGAGTTTCAAGTGTTTTATATCAAAATCGCATGATTTTTCGTAAGGATCGTGAATATGAGGTCTATTATTTTATTTGAAGACATTTATAAAACTTTTTTCTCAATTGGTCATTTATGAGTATTTAATGCATTGTTGTGCATGCTAAAGAGTGCAAAATTGAGCTAGTTTGGAAAGTGGTCGACTTTACAATAAAAAGTTTCATAATTTCGCTAGGATTTCAATGGTGAAGTTATTTTCTTATTGTGAGTGATGGAATTTAAGAGAATCCATTAAATTGGCATATGTGAAGTCATGTTACATGTGTTTTTTGGTATTTAATCTTCAGTTTATGAGTTTTTGGATAAAAGAGCACATCATCAAATTTTTGCAATCACCTCAATAGATCCTAGAAAGTATACAGAAACAAGTTAGATATTGCATGTATATATTTTCAACAATAAGTGGTGTCTAAATATTTTTGGATCAGGTAGGGATCAAAATCATCCACAATCTTTATGACTTCGACTAAATATTTTCCGCAATTCACCTCAACTTTCTTCAGTCAACCTATAGGGTAGATCATGTACTAATTTTTCAACCGTAGTTGAATGGGTGACCAAACCAAACTAGGTTTACCCATCAACTCCCAACACTTCTTCTACAGAATGTTCACATCGGAACCCAGATCCAACATGACTTGATCCATTTAGTAACTCCCAAGTTTAACTATCATCTTGAATTCTCAGTCTATGCACTTCTACTACTAATATGAAACATATCTCTTTCCGATAAGGGGGATGATATAGCTCTACCGATCTCTTCTCCCCCATGTAGGTCGCTAACCTATGTGTTAACTTTCTGTCAACATCAAGATCATTTAGCAATCTTAAACAACAATGTAAGAAATTACTTTCTTGATCTTCAGTCTTTGTCTCGTGACCCAAGTCAAACAATGCTTCTTTGAACGTCGCACACTTCAACTCCTCAAGGTGATCTTCCTCAATCGCTCTTTCCTCAACGTGTCACATATCTTCTTGTTTGTGTGCTTCCTCCAATGACCTATGTGTCGCGTGTTGTATTTCTAATTTGCACATGTGATCCTCCTCCAATAACCTCTGCATCACACACTGTAATTATTCATGGGCATGAGCCTCTTCTAAAAAACTTGGTGTTGCTCATTGGAATTATTCACTAATCCAATCCTCTTCAAGCGACCTTTGAGTTGTGTTTTGCAACTCTTCTCGCGCTCTTTCTTCTTTGAGGAACCTTTGCGCATCATGCATAAACTGCTTCTCCTAAGTAGCATCAAACTTAGGAGGGGGTTGCATTGTCTTCCTTATCTTCCCCTCCGACCTTTGAATCTAGCTTTCACCATGCTCAAAGTCCCTTCCTGTCTTCACTCCGCCTCGGTTTATCACCCGTACATCCACTTCCTAATCCTTCTTATTATTTTCACATGATTTTGCATGCACCATATTGCAATGTGTCTTTTTTTCTTCCCACTTTTTCAATAAGTTGGGATAGTCCTCTGTGACATGCTCGGGGCTATAATAGTATCCACACAAAGAGAAGGATTTGGTACAAAACATTGACACATGACTAATATCTCTATAGTTAAAGAAAGTGGGGGGTCTACCTCCCCCTCCTCCATATCCTCGTCYGTRACCACATCCATAACTACCTTTGGGACCTCCTTGATAACCACCTCTCTCTGCACTGAAATGATCACCACCTTTMTTTTCTTCTTGTACCCRGAACACATCATGGGTATGGTCTTGCATCAACTAGAGTGATTGGTATTTGTTTAAATCATGTCACACAGAATTACATAATTCATAAAATGGAGTATGATGTGTCTTTTTATATTTMTCCAATGTTGGGCAGGGAGGTGGTATATGGCCCCAATGTTTGTAAATTTAGCACCATTTTTTCTGAGGCCCAATTGGAAATGGACTCTCCTCGCCCRTCACCACATAGTTTCCAAGTATAGGGCACTTGTCTCTATGATKCCCCTCAGAACGACATGTGGTACACCATACATGCTTGCATACAACATTTTCCTTCACCATGTCCTACAATTGCATCATCATATTGACCAATTGTGACTGCACTTGTGCTAATCTTGTTGATGTCTCTGTCCCTCCTCGTGTAGCCTCCAAGCACATTGTAATTTCCACCACTTCCTCTTGATTTGTCACATTATGTTGGGTGAGAGGGAATCGGATATGGGAGATTAACCACGTAATAAACCATTCTCTATGATGTATGTCCTGTATCTGGAACGTCAACCTATCCAACAAAATATTGAACCATTGGTCATAATATGGTTTCACCCTACTTCTGCTTAATCTCCTTGATCTTCATAATACACTGAGATTCTTACTTAGGTTTCTAGAATTCCTTAATCATATCTCTCTTGATCTATATCAGGGACCTTGCATGTCCTACCAGTGTAGTGGCCTTGTACTTCATGTACTGTTAGGACCCTATAATGTACCTTTTTGTTCACACTTTTTGCTACCATTACATCCTTTTTCCACTCACATTTAAGCTTACATTATCACCTTACCCTATCTTTCCAAAGGTATATAACGTCTCTTCTCTTTGCTATATGTTTAATTTGTTTTACATGTAATTTTACATTACTCTCATACTTAACCATCGATCAGAAATATATAGTGCTGAAACAGTTCGAACTGCAGATTATTGTTGTTGCTTGAAGGCCCGTTGTTGAAACAGTCAAAAGCACACAAACCTCGTTGATGAAATAGTCCATGGTCTGCGATGCTGAAACAACAATTCACACAACAGTAAGAAGGAGCTGTTACACTGGCCACAACAGCCGCACCTTAAGCCAGCATTAACCATTGCTGTTGCTTGAGACCACGTTGTTGAAACAGTCAGAACGCAAATTCCGTTGCTGAAACAGTCTGTGATTTGCGATGATGAAATAGTATACAACAACAGTAATAAGAAGATAAATAAAGAAGTTGTTACACCGGCCACAACATCTACACCTCACCCAGCACCATTCCAACTATTGTAATAGCATTCTATTATGGGAGATCAGAATATCCTATTCCAATAAAGAAGATTAGATCTGACTAAGAATAGGATTCGTATGTGCACATGTAATTTGATGATCAATTGTATTGAGGGGATTATCCTCTTTAAATAAGCGGAAATCATCATTAGAGGGGATCATTTTTGGCTGGAAAGGAATTACAGAGAAGGACATGTTCACTTTAGACATTGAAACATGATACAGTTGATAGATGAATAAAAGATTATTCTGAGCATTTCTTCCTAGTTCCTTTCATTTATAGGGAATCTTGTGAGAAGGGAGGGCCCACCTTCTTCACAAGATTCACCCATTAGTTTTGTAGTGTGTTAGTATTATTTCTGTTCACGTCTTGATTAAATTCTGTTTTGTTGAAACTCTACTTTACTGAACTCTGTTTTGTTGAAACTCTACTTTACTGATTGTTACATTGTTTTCATATAATTCATGATTGGGTAACTGTTAATCATTATGATCGGTAATTATGTTTGATGAATTTATGAAAGTGTGATAATTAGGGACAGGTGCTGAAGATTCATGCTTGGGGAATAAGGTCATGTTCTCTGTTATGAGATAATTAGCCTTCAGTATGTATCAAACATTTTGATTAGTAATGAGTTCATGAAAGTGTGATAGTCGGAAACAGGTGTTGAAGATTCCTTCTTGGAGAATAGGGTCATGTTCTCTGTTACAGAATAGTTGGTCTTTTCTTTTGCAGTATCTTGAAGGAATTCTTTCCTTGGTTGTTGTTTCTTAATGTAATCCAGGATTCTTCGGATAATTATTTCCTTAAACTTTGAACTCTGCAATAGGTAGGTTGCTTTTTTGTAATTCAAAGTAGAACTTCAGCTTGTTCAAGGCAAGGTGTCATTAATGTACTTTTACTACAA
>ML814842.1:74593-86351 GCA_009831015.1 Picea engelmannii | reverse complement strand
AATGGAACTATAATATTCATAAATGTAATATAAATATAATAAATATATTATAAATATAATAATAAATAATATATTAGATAATAAATATAATATAAATATAATAATGCATAGTACAATTTTTTATATTTAGATGTGGTGATTGGTGAAATTCATTGATTATGTAATTAATTCTATATATTGAAAGACGTGAAGGGAGCAATAACACTTAAATTCTATCAACCAATTAGAAATGAAAAACACAAATATTTTTATTATATCCAGAAATATATATTTGTTTTTCTATGTTAAACATTACATTGCATAAATACATAAATTTATGGTAAAAGACAAATTAATATCACGTCAAAAGCAAACTCATTGCTAGAATCCCATGAAAGGGACTAATAAAAATACATATTTTAACATTTGAAGTTTATTCAAGTTCAAATTTTGAACATAATTTGGACTTTAGGTTATAGAGCAATTCAATTCCAAATGTTTATTTGAAAATTGATATGTGTCTTTTATGCGCATATGATTTATTATGCACACATGATTTATTGTGTCATTTTTGTGCACATGATTTATGTAATCATGTGTGTTTTTTATTTGTTTTAATAATAAAATAGTAATGCATATTTTTTTATGTGCACATGATTTATGTAATCATGTGTGTTTTTTATTTGTTTTAATAATAATATAGTAATGCATGTTTTTTTATTTGTTTTAGTAATAAAATAGTAATGCAAGAGATCTCACATGAAATTGAATAAATCAAAGATTGGGTTCAATTGACTCCAAAAGAGATCAAAGAATAGGTTACTTTAATCTCATAGGAAGAGTTTGAAGAAGGTATATAACAATTTAATCTCGAATTAATAGGAAGAGTTTGAAGAAGGTATATAACAATTTAATCTCGAATTAAGTAAGTTTTAATTAAGTAAGTTTTTTTTAGTTAAAAAAGTAACACATTTTCAATTTCATAATAAATTTAAAATTTCAAAATATCAATAAAATGTGTTATATATGTCATAGTATATTAAAACTTATGAATTTAATATTTTTTTTTTATATAGTTTATGGTTGTGAGGGTATCGAGGGGTGATGCTTGACATTGTCCTAGTTTTTAGAGGCTAAAGCTTGATCTTTGTGTGGATTGTTTGATCGTGTGGGTGCCAAGGGGAGGGAGAGCAATGTTGAGCATCACCCCCAACACCCACTTGACCCAACAACCTATTGACCCTTGGAGGTTGAGACACCCTGTCACCCTCACAACCCTGAATTATTAAATTTTTTAAATTTAAACCAAAACAAAGTATTTTTCAATTTTAAATCCCTCTTACATAATATACTATTATATATTATATATATGTCTTACATAATATACTATTATATATTATATATATGGTGATCACAAAATATGTAATAATCATCCCACTTTTAATTAGTAAGAAACAAACCTTGAACCACCTCAACTAAAAGAAAAAGCTAGAGCAATACTCGCCTCTAAGAAAAATTTGAGTGGGGATAGAATAGATAGTTGAAATTATTAAAAGATATATATTGTTTAATGTGATTTTTACGTTGTGTTGTGTATCATTTATGTTTTAATGAATAATTGTATGTTGATAGGTGGCAATACTTTATAAACACCATGTGTCATGTGACATATATATAGTGTACAATCATCTAAGTTTTTTTTTCCAGAAAAATCACACTAATTATATTAATATATAATTTTTCGACATCACAAACCCTTTTTTATGAAGACTTGCATTGTCCAGCATGCTTCTTTCAATAAAAAAGATAATGCTTCCTTACAAAGAACACTAGCAATCCATTTGACACAAAATGACTCTTTGCTCTTACAACAAGATCAAAGAAACTTGAAAAAAAAAATAATAATAACAAGAGTGAACTAGAACATGAATTAAAATATATCAAAATGATGGAAAGATCCAGTTGACTCTCCATCCTAGGAATAATAAAAAATTATTCCACTTAATGTCGAAAGAGATTTCTTAGAAAGTATGTATGTCGCTACATTTGACTCGTTGAAAAAATGCTGAAAATAAATACCCCTGAAAGAGGAAACCAACTCCCTAGTTTTTCCTTTCCATCCTTCAATGCTAATAGCTCGGAGATTTCCTTTATGATTGAGCCAATCAATTATTAAATTTGAATTGCCCAATAACTGATAAAACTAAATATCCACTTGCTTGGCGATAAAAAGTGAGGCCCACGCACCCAGCAGCTCTGCTTTAGTGTTTGTTCCTGCACCGCAATTGATATATCATCTATATTCCGACGAATCTCTGCATTTTATTGTACCGCCTGCCCCACAATTTGTACCACCTTCCACTAAAGCTTGGTTGGACCTTGACCAAGTTTTGGGAGATCCTTGGTCAAGTTGACCTATTTTGGGACTTCGACAGCCTGTCGAAGGTGGAGCGCAAGACGAAGAAAATATAGCGGGATCTCGGCCCCTTTTTGGGTCCTTTTTGGGATTATGTAACGGGTATGGGGATGTCGGCCCATGGGTTTACCCATGTTTAGGCCTATTTTGTAAAGTATAAATAGATGTCTAGGCAATGTAAGGAGAGGCATATAGGCATTATATATGTGTGATATTGGGCTAAGTGCTAAATATGGATTGTAGATGCTTTTTGCATACTGTGTGAAACTTACAGAGCTATGTGCAAGTAATTGTAAGAAGGCTTGGTGTTGTACCCTAATTCGAAGAAGGAGGATCTGGCAGAGTGCACGCAGATCTCTTGTCTTCTGCGAAGTAGGATTTTGATGTTATGTGCATGTAAGAAACTTGACTTAAGATAATAAAGAGAAGAGTTGGTAGGCATAGCTCCAGGGTGGGGGTGAACGACGTACATGTTGTGTTGCTATGCTTTGTGTTATGTGTTGATGTGTTTATGTCTTTACTTGCTAAGTGATTTGATATAGATAGATAGTTTTGTTTATGCTTTGTGCTAACGATGTATATGGATGTTAGATCTGAACTATGTGAATGTTCTTAGTGCTTGAATCTTCTATATCTAATCTACCTCTCTATGATAAGTACTTAGATACATCATATCTGCATGAATGGTGCAATATTCTATTTTATCTGTGAAGTAGATAGTGGTCAAATATTGATGAACTGTCGGTGCTAAGTGTTATGTTAAGTGTTAGAATCACAGATTTTTGTTCTTGCTAAGGTTGCAGACATCTGACTCCTGCAACCACCCCTGCCTCTACCTTGGGTGAGACTTCATCTGCTTCGCAGGTATTTCCGAAAGGGTCAGTAGTTAGGATTTTGTTGGTGCGTTGTTGTAGCGTTGAACCCTGGGTCTGCCCCTGTGCCAACAAATGGTTCTGTTGCCAGGACCTGAAACTATGATTGTTGATAACTGAGGAAGAAGAAGCTTTGTGCAAATATTTGACCTGAAACTGTGATTGTTGGGAACTGAGGAAGAAGAAGCTTTGTGCAAAGATCCAGCCTGAAACTGTGAAATCTCTGTGTGTAGATCTGTTTCCCTAGTGCACAGCATTCCACTTGACATGTGAAGCTCTGTGCCAAGAAAAGAAGTCTGATCTGAAGAAAAGAGGTAAGATCTGAACGAGTTGTGCTCTGATAAAGGTAAGACTAGTGAAAAGTTCTAGATCTGAAAGCTTTGTGCTCTGTAGAAGTAAGATAAGTAGAAATTTTTGTTTCAATGGTATGGATCTATGTATGTTTGATAGATTATGTCCTAGCTTGAAAACTAGGGCACTAATAGATGAAAGAAGGTTTGACTTGCGTAGATCTGATAAGAATAGTGAAAGATATGATATACCTATGCATAGAAAGAATGTTTGGACTAACAAGTGGATGCAGGATCCTAGAAATAAATGTTTACAAGTTAGCTACCATGATCCTAGTGCGTAGTATAGGAAGAGTTGGGAATCATTTAAAAGAAAGAGAGGATTAACCCTCTGTTACAGTTGCAGAAAACCGGGACATCTTGCTAAGGAATGCCCTGGGAGAAGACCTAGTTGTCTTTGTTGCAAAGTTATGGACCATGAAGTATTAGATTGCCCTAGAATGATTGCTAAGATTGAAGGAATGAACATGAGACAAGAAAACCCTAAGGCAGATCCAGAAACTGAGATTATGGTAGAACCCCAGAAAGAATCAGAGAAAGTATTGCTACAGATGAAAGAAACCCTGAATGACCACCGACATGTCAACGTATCAGAGGTCTTCAAAGAAAAAGAATGTATTGAAGTAAGAATAGGAGACTTCGACATTGACTATGTTCTGGATGAGGAAACACAGGTGAATATCATGACAGAAAGAACTTGGGAAGCTATAGGAAGGCCTGCTATGATTCCTTCATTAGGAGGAATAAGACTATTCAAAGGAAAGTTGATAAACCTATGTGGAAAGCTCACCCAAATACCTATGAATTCCAATGGGACTTCGACAGAGGAGGATTTCAAGATTGTTAAATTTATTGAGAACAACACCCCATTTACCATGTTACTGGGAAAACCTTAGATTGAAAGAGATCAGGCTAGAAGGAAGGAAGAAGAAGAATTTTTAGAGCAGAATAAAATATTTCATGACTAGAAGGATCGCACACTTAATTGAAGAACAGAAGAACAGATCAAAGTTATTTAACACCATAGACCCAGATGTCGAAGTTGCAAGAACACTAGATGACCCACAAAATATTGAAGTACCTATTCCAGATAAAGAAGAAGTATCACCCTCGAATCTTAGGAAAGAATCTCAACAGCGTGAAGTAACTATGCCAAACGCAGATAAGAATCAGGAAAAAGGAATATCGAGGTGAAGCTCACTGGAAATAAGGCCAGAAAGCTAAGTAAGAAGAGAGCTAAGATCGAAAATTTACAGAAGGTTCCAGAGGGAACTTTGCAGAGGGAAAATTTGCAAAATTGGAGCTTCGTCGAGATAACAGAACAACGTCACATGCCACTTCACCAGGGTGAAGCAATATAGCCATTGGGAACAATATAACCTTTAGGCCAACCCTCTGAATGGGTAGAAAGGCATTTATGGTTCTCCACCAGACCGTTGGACCACGCTGTAACAGACAGAATAGAGTTAATGAAGGTTCCTCACCCGTTGCAAGAGATTTGTTGCCAAGCTATCTATTTATCATGTCGCGCCATGAACCGAGAACACTTTTGCTAACCGTGAATCTGATCCCACAGACTCGTTGATTTTACACAGTGATCATTGCGCTATTTTCCTCTATCCCATTGCAGTGTCTAAGTTACTCCTCGAACCCGAGATTTACAACCCCGAGCGTGTATGTCAGACGAGTTCAGCGTTGCAGAGAAAGTTGTCGAAGAAGTTCTCATCAACCTCATGACTGAATGAGTAATGTCGATGTCTGCAGGTATACAAGCGTCATTGACGAGAGGACTGCAAGCCTCTCCGTCGACTACTCGCAGAGCCGGATCATCCTGACCCTCAGCGGAAAAGAGAACCAAGAACAAAGACGACCTAGAAAATGCGAAGTTGATTCCAACCATATTGCTCGATTACATCCTACCTCTGGCTGGCACGGTGAATCTTGATAGTGTGCCAAGAGATTTCCAGTACAACATGGTCACTACGTACCTCCCGAAGGGGATACGCGCAGTTCGAGCAGAACAGGATAAGATCACAGCATTGAAGTTCAACGACTTCAACCTCGGAGATCGTAAGATCTATGGTATGCTCACCCCGTACAAGTACCTAACCAAAACGAAGGGGAAGAATTCAAAGATAATTCCCCAGCCGTGGACGATGAACCTCATGCAGTCCACCCTGTTGAATGTCACGAAGATCCCACACTTCGAAAGACACCAGGAAGTCAATGCATGTGTCAAGATGCTACTGTCGTGTTACCATGGTGGTCACTTATGGCTAGACCATCGTATTACAGTTGACCCAACGTTGATCCACAAGATCACAGGACTGAGTATACAAGGACCCGACCCGCAGGACTTGTACCCAGGAAAGGTCATAGATTGTGTGCTCGCACAAAAGATCAATGATATATATGGCGATGTTGAGAAGGGAACAAGAGCCTACAAGGTAGCTTCCATCCAGAGTGGCGCAGTGTGCCTAGCATGTCAACTTATAGCTATAAAGATAGTAAGGAAGAACCGACCTACACAAGTCACCAGCTTTGTCGTTGACCTCGAAGGGAAGTGCGCGGAAGGCCTACAAATGAGCTGGGAGAAGTACCTAGTTAACCAATTGGAACTAGATTGTTGAGAAGCACGGGATCAAGGTAATGAATTTCATTTTAGCTGGCTCCTAATCCTCGTTGCATTTGTTGCCTGAGAGATGCTGGAAGGTGAGACCTTCCCAGACATAGAGCCATTTGAACCGCTTGCAAAGTTCGCTACCCTTTGGTATTCAAGTGATATGAACAAACAGTGGCAGTCAAATGTTGTGTTTCATACATATTACCTCCGGCTAAAGAGAGCCATCGAAGCTGAGCCTCGCATGACTCCGAACACATTACAAAGGTTTCGACCCCTGATGAAGTTCAGCATAGATCGACACTTCATCTACATTACAGCGTGAGAAGATGAACATAAAGAGAAGCTCCAATCATATTATAACCTTATAGAAGAAGACCTTGAGGAGATCACTAAGGAATGGTCTGTTGACCTCCTTATCCCTGCCAACCCTACAGAGATATATGATGTTTATAGCCCATAGGACACTCATAAAGAACAGAATACACCCAAGAAGACTGAGGAGGTCCAAAATTTAAGAAGCACCTCAGGAAAGACTGCTTCAATGTCACCTGACCAAGGGGGTGGTGACAAAGTAGAAGCTAAACAGAAGCCAAGCGAAGTAACACCTCCCAGAGACGAGGTTGACCCCTTGAAGAAGAGGAAGGTTTCCCCCCCAAAACCTTCTTCCCAGAAGAAATCGAAAGCCACCATGACCAAGATGCAGACTGTCCTCACCTCTGATGATTTTGACTGAAAAATGGAAGAGAACCAAGAAGCCAAGCAGGAAGAAATTTATGATAGAATTCAAGTCGAACTTCAAGGGGTACATCAGGACCTTCAGTCCAGCCGCGCAGTCTCCACTGTGCCCTTTCCATAGAGAGAACCAGAGTTGGGAGATGAGCCAGCCCAACTCCACAGACTAGATGATACAATCGAAGCTCACCTTCGACAAGCACAAGAAGAAATAGAACAAGCCACCCAGGCCTTGAAGCAAGTGCAAGGCATACTCATAGAACAACGCAATGCTGCAGAACAGGAAAAGATTGCTCTCCAAGTGAAGTTCGATGAAGAAAAAGAACAGATGCAGCAAGGAAAAGAACAATTGCTCACGAAGCAACTCGAAGTGAAAGAAGCGGTCAGCCGATCACTTCGCTCTGTGACAGACTTATAAATAAAGGCAGAGAACCGAGTCACGCAGCAAGTAGAGAATCTCGTAGAAGCTATCCAGCAGCTACAACAGCACATAGCATACTTAGAGCTCTGCACAGTGCCAGAGACTCCGCAGGATGTAAGGGATCAAAGAGAAGCAACTGCCCATAGCGCAGTTGAAAGGATAAAGGCCCATGCCATGGAATGCAAGTAGCTAAGTAATCGCAGTGCCCAGACGTATGAGAAACTCACTGAGAACCAGGAATTGCAGGCACTAGAGTCACAACTCCAGGAAGCAAAGCAGCAAGCAGAGACAATACAAGAACAGTTGAAGCCCCTGTCAGCTGTGTAAAGAATGAAGCGATCCCAAGAGAAATGCACCGCCCAACAACATATCCACACTATCTAGAGCAGAGTTATGGAAGTAACTCAAAGGCTCCAACCTGTACAAGATAAGGCTTACCAATTGTTCACAGAGGACAAAGGCCGAGGAGAAGAACTCGAGCAGCTTGTCACAGAAGTTGAATAGTGCCTAGAAGGACCTGTCAACGATGCAGTCATCCAAGAGTTCGCTGAACAGGAGGCCATCGCACAACAACAACTCGAATCAGCTCGAGCCAAGCTCGAGGATTTTGAAGCAGAACTACCCAGATCAGAGTGACTCAGGACGAGTCATAGGTGAGTGTTAGGGGCCTATTGGCCCTTGACCAAGTTTTGGGAGATCCTTGGTCAAGTTGACCTATTTTGGGACTTCGACAGCTTGTCTAAGGTGGAGCGCAAGATGAAGCAGAGATCGCGGGATCTAGGCCCCTTTTTGGGTCCTTTTTGGGATTTGGGATTATGTAATGGGTATGGGGATGTCGGCCCATGGGTTTACCCATGTTTAGGCCTATTTTGTAAAGTATAAATAGATGTCTAGGAAATGTAAGGAGAGTCATATAGGCATATATATCTGTGTGATATTGGGCCAAGTGCTAAGTATGGATTGTAGATGCTTTGTGCATACTGTGTGAGACTTGCAGAGCTACGTGCAAGTAATTGTAAGAAGGCTTGGTGTTGTACCCTAATTCGAAGAAGGAGGATCTAGCAGAGTGCGCGTAGATCTCATGTCTTCTGCGTAGTAGGATTTTGATGCTATGTGCCTATAAGAATCTTGACTGAAGATAATAAAGAGAAACGTTGGCGGGCGTAGCCCTAGGGTGGGGGTGAACCATGTACATGTTGTGTTGCTATGCTTTGTGTTATGTGTTGATGTGTTTATATCTTTACTTGCTAAGTGCTTTGATATAGATAGATAGTTATGTTTATGCTTTGTGCTAATGATGTATATGGATGTTAGATATGAACTATGTGAATGTGATTAGTGCTTGAATCTGCTAGATCTAATCTACCTCTCTATGATAAGTACTTAGATACATCAGATCTGGATGAATGGTGCAATACTCTGTTTATCTGCGAAGTAGATAGTGATCAAATATTGATGATTTGTTGGTGCTAAGTGCTCTATTAAGTGTTAGAATCACATATTTGTGTCCCAGCTAAGGTTGCATACATCTGAGTCCTGTAACCACCCCTGCCTCTACCTCGGGTGAGACCTCATCTGCTTTGCAGGTGTTGCCGAAAGGGCCAGTAGTTAGGGTTTTATTGGTGCGATGTTGTAGCGTTGAACCCTAGGTCTGCCCCTGTGCCAACAAGCTCCATTAAAGAATTCCACTGAAAATCCACTAATCCTGTTGATCGAACTCAATCTTAGACTCAACACTTTTGTAGCAATGGCCTTTTGCCCGAGAGCATTGATAGCCCTGTGAACAATCGCCCATGTAGAGAGCGTCTTACCTTCAAAGATCAAATTATTGGGTTCCAACCATAAATTCCAACATATCAGCAATGGAAGTTTTTTGGATAGTTCTTTATTCGTGTTCCACTCGTCCATACACTCATTAAGTGAAGGACCCATCCACGAGAATTTCATCATTTGAAATTGTGCACGAATTAACCAAACCAAATTTGCAAAGGAACAGTGAATAAAAAGATGGGGGATGTCGTCGGCTTGTTGTTTGCATAGGAGGCATATGTCTGGGCCACTCCATCCTTTATTTTGTAGAATATCCCAAGTTAACACTCTATTCTCTAGTGCTAACCAGAAAAAAAAAATGATCTTCAATTGTACCCACAACTTCCACATGTTTGTCTTCCATCCCTGTCGAATCGGGAAATTCATCTTTGTTAGAATTGCGTTATAACAGTTTTTTATTGTTAGACTCCCTAAAAGGTCGCCCCCAGCCCATAAAAGTGAATCGGAACTATCCCCCTTAAGAGTAACCCCCGCCTTGTTTAACTCTGAAGTAAAGGTTCTCCACTCCAAAGCGAGAACGCCTGTCAGCTCCAGATCTATACTACTTTTCCAGATTTCGGCGAGGGTTCCAGGATCCCGAGAATTAGACGCTTGAGCCAGCGTATGAACCTGTTTTGAATTTAATATAGAAATGAGCTTCGAACTGAGCAGAGAAAGGTCCCCAATACCAAGAATTTTATCTCTTCCAATGGAGATAATATGCCTTTCCCCCAGATTCCATCTAAGCCAATGATTTATAACAGGAAGTGCACACACCAAACTGGCCCACATCCTTGACACCACGTGAAGGTTATGAGCAGGCAATTTGAGCCAATTTATAAGAGTTGAATTATGAAGATATGTGTCCATGATGACCTGATGCCAGATGCTTTGTTGCATTAATACCCTCCATAAGGTTACCGTATTCAGAGCCAAATTGAAATGATAAATATTTTGGAATCCACATCCCCCGTATTTTTTCGGTCTGGCGAGTAACTCCCATTTGCATAAGTGGTACTGACAGGAATCAGAAAGCCAATTCCATAAGTAGTGGAAAATCACTTTTCAGATCTTGTTAATTATGGAACGAGGCAAAGACTCCAGGGACATCCAAAAGACCAGTTGTCCTTCCAATACAGATTTAATCAAGATGTATGTGCCCCCTAATGAAAGCCACCTGTTATACCAGCCCGTAATTTTCTGAGAAAATTTAGACACAAGACAACCCCAATCAGTTGCACGATGAGTGCCAGTCTTTAGAAAATACCCTAGATATTTAAAACGGGTTGATAGATCACTAAAGGAAAATTGCAAAAGAGATTTGAAAGGAACCAAATCCTCTTCTTTTAGACCTTCAAAAAGAACAGTAGATTTTGTCTGATTCATTGTGAGACCAACAACACTGCAAAAAATTTCAATGATGGTTTTAATCTCCTTCCATTCAGATAAACTCGCCTTTGTCACGATGAGGACATCGTCCACGAAGAGAAGATGTAATATTTTAGTCAATCTTCAGACTTTTATACCTGAAATTGAACCTTCCGCAAATGATTTCTTCAATAATAAATTGAGACCCTCCATCATAATAATGAAACGAAGATGGGATAATGGACAACCTTGACGAACCCCCCTCTCACTTCTAAAGAATACCAAAGGCTCTCCATTAACTAAAATTGCAAAGGACAGAGAAGTTACACATGACATAATCCAATTTGTCATATGGAGGCCCAACCCCACTTTTAGAAGAATCAATCATAATTGATCCCAATCAATACAGTCGTAGGCTTTTCTTAAATCAAGATTTAAGAAAAGGGCTTTTAGCTTTTTCTTTTTAATGATGTGGATACTTTCATTGGCTGTGCCAATGGCATCTTGAATGTGTCTTCCTTTTAAGCAGCCCGGTTGTTCGAAGGAAATAGATCTGGACAGAAACAACTTTAAACGGTTGGCAATAACTTTTGAAATAACCTTGTAACACAGACTACAGAGAGAGATAGAACGAAAGTCATCAAAGGTTCTAGGGAGATTCGACTTTGGAATCAGAGTCAGAAACGTTGAATTTAGTCCCCCCACAATAGAACCTAGTCTTCTAGATTCTTCAACCATTGCGAGAAGGTCCTACCCAATCAAGTCAAAAATATTATTGTGTACAATTTCCATGTGTTGCATCTCATAATATCTATTAACATTATCTATATACTCATAATTAGATTACATAAAAATTTATGTCCCATTCAATGATATATATTTTTTCTTGTTGATTTCCTTGCATACACGTAAAATATATTTTTCCTTGTTGATTTCCTTGCATACATGTAAAATATTCTTTCTTCCTTGCATACATGTAAAATATTCTTTCTTGTTGATTTCTTTACATACATTTTTTTTTATTGTTGATTTCTTTACATATATGTAAAATAAATTTGAGCTAATTATAATAAGTTCATGTTTTTATAATTAAATCACAATTAAATCATAACTAAATTAAAAAATTTAAATCAAAATAACATAAAAATTGTATCTAAAAAATTAATTAATTACTTAAATTGAAGTGGT
>ML814842.1:24155-51774 GCA_009831015.1 Picea engelmannii | reverse complement strand
TATATATATATATATATATTATAAATATAATAATAAATAATATATTAGATAATAAATATAATAATGTATAGTACAACTTTTTATATTTAGATGTGGTGATTGGTGAAATTCATTGATTATGTAATTAATTCTACATATTGAAAGATGTGAAGGGAGCAATAACACTTAAATTCTATCAACCAATTAGAAATGAAAAACACAAATATTTTTATTATATCCAAAAATATATATTTATTTTCCTATGTTAAACATTACATTGCATATACAAATTTATGGTAAAAGGTAAATTAATGTCACATCAAAAGCAAACTCATTGCTATAGTCCCATAACAAGGGACTAATAAAAATGACATATTTTAACATTTAAGGTTTATTCAAGTTCAAATTTTGAACATAGTTTGGACTTTAGGTTATAAAGCGATTCAATTCCAAGTGTTTATTTGAAAGTTGATATGTGTCTTTTATGCACATATGATTTATTATGCGCACATGATTGATGGTGTCTTTTATGTGCACATGATTTATGTAATCATGTGTGTTTTTTATTTGTTTTAATAATAAAATAGTAATGCATGTTTTTTTATTTGTTTTAGTAATAAAATAGTAATGCAAGAGATCTCACATGAAATTGAATAAATCAAAGATTGGGTTCAATTGACTCCAAAAGAGATTAAAGAATAGATTACTTTCATGAAATTGAATAAATCAAAGATTGGGTTCAATTGACTCCAAAAGAGATAAAGAATGGATTACTTTAACCTCATGGGAAGAGATTGAAGAAGGTATATAACAATTTAATCTGGAATTAAGTAAGTTTTTTAGTTAAAAAGTAACACATTTTCAATTTCATAATAAATTTAAAATTTCAAAATATCAATAAAATATGTTATATATGTCATAGTATATTAAAACTTATAAATTTAATATCATTTTTTTCATAGTTCAGGGTTGTGAGGGTGTCAAGGGGTGATGCTTGACATTGCCCTAGTTTTTAGAGGCTAAATCTTAACCTCTGTGTGGATTGTTTGATCATGTGGGTGCCAAGGGGAAGGGCAGTGATGTTGAGCATCACCCCTAACACCCACTTGGCCCAACAACCTATTGACCCTTGGAGGTTGGGACACCCTGTCACCCTCACAACCCTAAATTATTAATTTTTTTAAATTTAAACCAAAACAAAGTATTTTTCAATTTTAAATCCCTCTTACATAATATACTATTATATATTATATATATGGTGATCACAAAATATGTAATAATCATCCCACTTTTAATGAGTAAGAAACAAACTTGAACCACCTCAACTAAAAGCAAAAGCTAGAGCAATACTCGCCTCTAAGAAAAATTTGAGTGGGGATAGAATAGATAGTTGAATTTATTAAAAGATATATATTGTTTAATGTGATTTTTACGTTGTGTTGTGTATCATTTATGGTTTAATGAATAATTGTATGTTGATAGGTGGCAATACTTTATAAACACCATGTGTCATGTGACATACATATAGTGTACAATCATCTAAGTTTTTTTCTAGCAGAAAAATCACACTAATTATATTAATATATAATTTTTTTGACATCACAAACCCTTTTTTATGAAGACTTGCATTGTCCAGCATGTTTTCTTCAATAAAAAAAAGTTAATGTTTTCTTACAAAGAACACTAGCAAGTCATTTGACACAAAATGACTCTTTGCTCTTACAACAAGATCAAAGAAACTTGAAAATAATAATAATAATAACAAGAGTGAACTGGAACATGAATTAAAATATATCAAAATGATGGACAGATCCAGCTGACTCTCCATCCCAGGAATAATAAAAAATTATTCCACTTAATGTCAAAAGAGCTTGCTTAGAAAGTATGTATGTCGCTACATTTGACTCGCTGAAAAAATGTTGAAAATAAATACCCCTGAAAGAGGAAACCAACTCTCTAGTTTTTCCTTTCCATCCTTCAATGCTAATAGCTCATAGATTTCCTTTATGATTGAGCCAATCAAATATTACATTTGAATCACCCAATAAGTGATAAAACTAAATATCCACTTGCTTGGTGATAAAAAGCGAGGCCCACGCACCCGACAGGTCTGCTTTAGTGTTTGTTCCTGCACTGCAATTGATATACCATCTATATTCCGACGAATCTCTGCATTTTATTGTACCGCCTGCCCCACAATTTGTACCACCTGCCACTAAAGCTCGGTTGGACCTTGACCAAGTTTTGGGAGATCCTTGTTCAAGTTGACCTATTTTGGGACTTCGACAGCCTGTCGAAGGCGGAGCGCAAGATGAAGCAGAGATAGCGGGATCTCAACCCCTTTTTGGGTCCTTTTTTGGATTTGGGATTATGTAACGGGTATGGGGATGTTGGCCCATGGGTTTACCCATGTTTAGGCCCATTTTGTAAAGTACAAATAAATGTCTAGGGAATGTAAGGAGAGGCATATAGGCATATATATCTGTGTGATATTGGGCTAAGTGCTAAGTATGGATTGTAGATGCTTTTTGCATACTGTGTGAAACTTGCAGAGCTACGTGCAAGTAATTGTAAGAAGGCTTGATGTTGTACCCTAATTCAAAGAAGGAGGATCTGGCAGAGTGCACGCAGATCTCTTGTCTTCTACGGAGTAGGATTTTGATGCTATGTGCATGTAAGAAGCTTGACTGAAGATAATAAAGAGAAGAGTTGGTGGGCGTAGCCCCAGGGTGGGGGTGAACGACGTACATGTTGTGCTGCTATGCTTTGTGCGATGTGTTGATGTGTTTATGTCTTTGCTTGCCAAGTGCTTTGATATAGATAGATAGTTTTTTTTATGCTTTGTGCTAACGATGTATGTGGATGTTAGATTTGAACTATGTGAATGTGCTTAGTGCTTGAATCTTCTAGATCTAATCTACCTCTCTATGATAAGTACTTATATACATCATATTTGGATGAATGGTGCAATACTTTGTTTTATCTGCAAAGTAGATAGTGGTCAAATATTGATGAATTGTCGGTGCTAAGTGTCATGTTAAGTGTTAGAATCACAGATTTGTGTCCTTGCTAAGGTTACAGACATCTGAGTCTGCAACCACCCCTGCCTCTACCTCGGGTGAGACTTCATCTGCTTCGCAGGTGTTTTCGAAAGGGTCGATAGTTAGGATTTTGTTGGTGCGTTGTTGTAGCGTTGAACCCTGGGTCTGCCCCTGTGCCAACAAATGGTTCTGTTGCTGGGACCTGAAACTGTGATTGTTGGGAACTGAGGAAGATGAAGCTTTGTGCAAAGATTTGACCTGAAACTGTGATTGTTGGGAACTGAGGAAGAAGAAGCTTTTTGCAAAGATCCAACCTGAAACTGTGAAAGCTCTGTGCGTAGATCTGTTTCCCTAGTGAGCAACATTCCACTTGACCTATGAAGCTTTGTGCCAAGAAAAGAAGTCCGATCTGAAGAAAAGAGGTAAGATCTGAACGCTTTTTTCTCTGATAAAGGTAAGAATAGTGAAAAGTTCTAGATCTGAAATCTTTGTGCTCTGTAGAAGTAAGATAAGTGGAAATTTTTGTTTCAACGGTATGGATCTAGATATGTTTGATAGATTATGTCCTAGCCTGAAAACTAGGGCACTAATAGATGAAAGAAGGTTTGACTTGCGTAGATCTGATAAGAATAGTGAAAGATATGATATACCTATGCATAGAAAGAATGTTTGGACTAACAAGTGGATGCAGGATCCTAGAAATAAATGTTTACAGGTTAGCTACCATGATCCTAGCGCGTAGTACAAGAAGAGTTGGGAATCATTTAAAAGAAAGAGAGGATTAACCCTCTGTTAAAGTTGCAAAAAACCAGGACATCTTGCTAAGGAATGCCCTGGGAGAAGACCTAGTTGTCTTTGTTGCAAAGTTATGGACCATGAAGTATTGGATTGCCCTAGAATGATTACTAAGCTTGAAGGAATGAACATGAGACAAGAAAACCCTAAGGCAGATCTAGAAACTGAGATTATGGCAGAACCCCAGAAAGAATCAGAGAAAGTATTGCTACAGATGAAAGAAACCTTGAATGACCACCGACATGTCAGCTTATCATAGGTCTTAAAAGAAAAAGAATGTATCGAAGTAAGAATAGGAGACTTCGACATTGACTATGTTCTGGATGCGGAAACACAGGTGAATATCATGACAGAAAGAACTTGGGAAGCTATAGGAAGGCCTGCTATGATTCCTTCATTAGGAGGAATAAGACTATTCAAAGGAAAGTTGATAAACCTATGTGTAAAGTTCACCCAAATACCTATGAATTCCAATGGGACTTCGACGGAGGAGGATTTCGAGATTGTTAAATTTATTGAGAACAACGCCCCATTTACCATGTTATTAGGAAAACCTTCGATTGAAAGAGATCAGGCCAGAAGGAAGGAAGAAGAAGAAGTTTTAGAGCAGAATAAAATATTTCATGACTAGAAGGATCGCACACTTAATTGAAGAACAGAAGAACAGATCAAAGTTATTTAACACCAGAGACCCAGATGTTGAAGTTGCAAGAACACTAGACGACCCACAGAATATTGAAGTACCTATTCCAGATAAAGAAGAAGTATCACCCTCGAATCTTAGGAAAGAATCTCAACAGCGCGAAGTAACTATGCCAAACGCAGATAAGAATCAGGAAAAAGGAATACTGAGACGAAGCTCACTGGAAAGAAGGCCAAAAAGCTAAGTAAGAAGAGAGCTAAGATCAAAAAGTTACAGAAGGTTCCAAAGGGAACTTCGCAGAGGGAAAATTTGCAAAATTGGAGCTTCGTCAGGATAACAGAACAACGTAACATGCCACTTCACCAGGGTGAAGCAATATAGCCATTGGGAACAATATAACCTTTAGGCCAACCCTCTGAATGGGTAGAAAGGCATTTATGGTTCGCCACCACACCGTTGGACCATGCTGTAACAGATAAAACAGAGTTAATGAAGGTTCCTCATCCGTTGCAAGAGATTTGTTGCCAAGCTATCTATTTATCATGTCGCGCCATGCATCGAGAAAATTTTTTCTAACTGTGAATCTGAGCCCGCAGACTCATTGATTTTACACAGTGATCATTGCGCTATTTTCCTCTATCCCATTGCAGTGTCTAAGTTACTCCTCGAACCTGAGATTTCCAACCCCGAGCGTGTATGTTAGATGAGTTCAACGTTGCAGAGAAATTTGTTGAAGAAGTTCTCATCGACCTCATGACTGAATTAGTAATGTCGATGTCTGCAGGTATACAAGTGTCATCGACGAGAGGACTGCAAGCCTCTTCGTCGACTACTCGCAGAGCCGGATCATCCCGACCCTCAGCGGAAAAGAGAACCAAGAACAAAGACGACCTAGCAAATGCGAAGCTGATTCCAACCATATTGCTCGATTACATCCCGCCTTTGGCTGGCCCAGTGAATCATGATAGTGTGCCAAGAGATTTCGAGTACACCATGGTCACTACGTACCTCCCAAAGGGGATACGCGCAGTTCGAGCAGAACAGGATAAGATCACAGCATTGAAGTTCAACGATTTCAACCTCGGAGATCGCAAGATCTATGGTATGCTCACCCCGTACAAGTACCTAACCAAAACGAAGGGGAATAATTCAAAGATAATTCCCCAGTCGTGGACGATGAACCTCGCGCAGTCCACCCTGTTGAATGTCATGAAGATCCCACACTTTGAAAGACACCAGGAAGTCAACGCATGTGTCAAGATGCTACTGTTGTGTTACCATGGCGGCTACTTATGGCTAGACAATCATATTACAGTTGACCCAACGTTGATCCACAAGATCACAGGACTGAGTATGCAAGGACCCGACCCGCGGGACTTCTACCCAGGAAAGGTCACAGATTGTGTGCTAGCACAGAAGATCAATGATACATATGGCAATGTTGAGAAGGGAACAAGAGGATACAAGGTAGCTTCCATCCAGAGTGGCGCAGTGCGCCTAGCATGTCAACTTATAGTTGTAAAGTTAGTAAGGAAGAACTGACCTACACAGGTCACCAACTTTTTCGTTGACCTCGCAGGGAAGTGCGCAGAAGGCCTACAGATGAACTGGGAGAAGTACTTAGTTAACCAATTGGAACTAGACTGCCAAGAAGCACAGGATCAGGGTTATGAATTTCATTTTACCTGGATCCTGATCCTCATTGCATTTGTTTCCTGGGAGATGCCGGAAGGTGCGACCTTCCCAGACATAGAACCGTTCAAACCGTTTGTTGCGAAGTTTGCTACCCTTTGGTATTCAAGTGATATGAACAAACAGTGACAGTCAAATGTTGTGTTTCATACATATTACCTCCAGCTAAAGAGAGCCATCGAAGTTGAGCCTCGCTTGACTCCGAACACATTACAAAGGTTCCAACCCCTGATGAAGTTCAACACAGATTGACACTTCATCTACATTACAGTGTGAGAAGATGAACATAAAGAGCAGCTCTAGTCATATTATAAACTTATAGAAGAAGACCTTCAGGAGATCACTAAGGAATGGTCTATTGACCTCCTTATCCCTGCCAACCCTACAGATATATCTGATCTATATATCCCAGAGGACACTCATAAAGAACAAAATACATCCAAGAAGACTGAGGAGGTCCAAAATTTAAGCAGCACCTCGGGAAAGACTGCTTTAGTGTCACATGACCGAGGGGGTGATGAAAAAGTAGAAGCTGAACAGAAGCCACGCAAAGTAACACCTCCCAGAGACGAGGTTGACCCCTTGAAAAAGAGGAAGGTTTCCCCCTTGAAACCTTCTTCCCAGAAGAAATCGAAAGCCACCATGACCAAGATGCAGACTGTCCTCACCTCCGATGATTTTGACTTCATCATAACAACCCTGAACGACGCTTAACTGGAAATAACAGAGAAACAAGAAGCCAAGTAGGAAGAAATTTATGATAGAATTCAAGTCAAACTTCGAGGGGTACATCAGGCCCTTCAGTCCAGCCGCGCAGTCTCCACTGCGCCCCTGCCATCGGGAGAACCAGAGTTGGGAGATGAGCCAGCCCAACTCCACAGACTAGATGATACAGCTGAAGCTCACCTTCGACGAGCACAAGAAGAAATAGAACAAGCCACCCAGGCCTTGAAGCAAGTGCAAGGTGTACTCATAGAACAACAAAACGCTGCAGAACAGGAAAAGATTGCTCTCCAAGCGAGGTTCGATGAAGAAAAAGAATAGATGCAACAAGGAAAATAACAGTTGCTCACGGAGCAACTCGAAGTGAAAGAAGTGGTCAGCAGAGCACTTTGCTTTGTGACAGTCTTAGAAATAAAGGCAGAGAATTGAGTCATGCAGCAAGAAGAGAAGCTCGCAGAATCTATCCAGCAGCTACAACAATGCATAGCATACTTAGAGCTCCGCACAGTGCCCGAGACTCCGTAGGATGTAAGGGATCAAAGAGAAGCAACCGCCCGGAGCACAGTTGAAAGGATAAAGGCCCGTGCCATGGAATGCAAGCAACTAAGTAATCGTAGTGCCCAGATGTATGAGAAACTCACTAAGAACCCAGAATTGCAGGCACTGGAGTCACGACTCCAGGAAGAAAAGCAACAAGCAGAGACAATACAGGCGCAGTTGAAGCCCCTGTCAGCTGTGGAAAGAATGAAGCGATCCCAAGAGAAACGCACTGCCCAATAGTAGATCCACACTATCCAGAGAAGAGTTATGGAAGTAACTCAGAGGCTCCAACCTGTACAAGATAAGGCTTACCAATTGTTGACAGAGGACAAAGGTCGAGGAGAAGAACTCGAGCAGCTTGTCACAGAAGTTGAACAGTGCCTAGAAGGACCTGTCAACAATGCAGTCATCCAAGAGTTCACTGAACAGGAGGCCATCACACAACAACAATTCAAATCAACTCAAGCCAAGCTCGAGGATTTCGAAGCACAACTGCCTAGATCAAAGTGACTCGGGACAAGTCATAGGTAAGTGTTAGGGGCCTGTTGGCCCTTGACCAAGTTTTGGGAGATCCTTGGTCAAGTTGACCTATTTTGGGACTTTGACAGCCTTTCGAAGGTGGAGCGCAAGATGAAGTAGAGATCGCGGGATCTAGGCCCCTTTTTGGGTCCTTTTTGGGATTTGGGATTATGTAACGGGTATGGGGATGTCGGCCCATGGGTTTACCCATGTTTAGGCATATTTTGTAAAGTATAAATAGATGTCTAGGCAATGTAAGGAGAGTCATATAGGCATATATATCTGTGTGATATTGGGCGAAGTGCTAAGTATGGATTGTAGATGCTTTGTGCATACTGTGTGAGACTTGCAGAGATACGTGCAAGTAATTATAAGAAGCCTTGGTGTTGTACCCTAATTCGAAGAAGGAGGATCTAGCGAAGTGCGCGTGGATCTCTTGTCTTCTGCGGAGTAGGATTTTGATGTTATGTGCCTGTAAGAAGCTTGACTGAAGATAATAAAGAGAAATGTTGGTGGACGTAGCCCCAGGGTGGGGGTGAACCACGTATATGTTGTGTTGCTATGCTTTGTGCGATGTGTTGATGTGTTTATGTCTTTACTTGCTAAGTGCTTTGATATAAATAGATAGTTATGTTTATGCTTTGTGCTGACGATGTATATGGATGTTAGATATGAACTATGTGAATGCGATTAGTGCTTGAATCTGCTAGATCTAATCTACCTCTCTATGATAAGTACTTAGATACATCATATCTGAATGAATGGTGCAATACTCTGTTTTATCTGCAAAGTAGATAGTGGTCAAATATTGATGATTTGTCAGTGCTAAGTGCTTTGTTAAGTGTTAGAATCACAGATCTGTGTCCCAACTAAGGTTGCATACATCCGAGTCCTGCAACCACCCCTGCCTCTACCTCGGGTGAGACTTCATCTGCTTCGTAGGTGTTGCTGAAAGAGTCGGTAGTTAGGGATTTGTTGGTGCGATGTTGTAGCGTTGAACCCTGGGTCTGCCCCTGTGCCAACAAGCTCCATCAAAGAATGCCACTAAAAATCCATTAATCCTATTGATCGAACTCAATCTTAGAATCAGTACTTTTGTAGCAATGGCCTTTTGCCCGAGAGCACTGATAGCCATGTGAACAACCGCCCATGCAGAGGGCGTCTTACCTTCAAAGATCAAATTATTGCGTTCTAGCCATAAATTCCAACAAATCAACAATGGAAGTTTTTTGGACAGTTCTTTATTCCTGTTCCACTCGTCCATACACTCATTAAGTGAAGGACCCATCCACGAGAATTTCATCTTTTGAAACTATGCGTAGATTAACCAAACCGAATTTGCAAAGGAACAGTGAATAAAAAGATGGGGGATGTCGTCGGCTTGTTGTTTGCACATGAGGCATATGCCTGGGCCACTCCATCCTTTATTTTGTAGAATATCCCAAGTTAACACTCTATTCTCCAGTGCTAACCAGAAAAACAAAATGATCTTCAATTGTACCCGCAACTTCCACATGTTTGTCTTCCATCCCTGCCGAATCGGGAAATTCATCTTTGTTAGAATTGCGTTATAACATTTTTTTACTGTTAGACTCCCTGAAAGGTTGCCACTAGCCCATAAAAGTGAATCCGAACTATCCCCCTTAAGAGTAACCCCCGCCTTGTTTAACTCCGAAGTAAAGGTTCTCCACTCCAAAGCAAGAACGCCTGCTAGCTCCAGATCTATACTACTTTTCCAGATTTCGGCGAGGGTTCCAGGATCCCGAGAATTGGACGCTTGAGATAGTGTATGAACCTGTTTTGAATTTAATATAGCAATGAGCTTCGAACTGAGTAGAGAAAGGTCCCCAATACCAAGAATTTTATCTCTTCCAATGGAGATAATATGTCCTGCCTCCGAATTCCAGCTAAGCCAATGATTTATAACAGGAAGCGCATGCACCAAACTGGCCCACATCCTTGACACCGCGTGAAGGTTATGAGCAGGCAATCTGAGCCAATTTATAAGAGTTGAATTATGAATATACTTGTCCATGATGACCTGATGCCAGATGCTTTGTTGTGTTAATACCCTCCATAAGGTTACCGTATTCAGAGCCAAATTGAAATGATAAAGACTCTGGAATCCCCATCCCCCATATTTTTTCGGTCTGGTGAGTAACTCCCATCTGCATAAGTGATACTGACAGGAATTAGAACGCCCATTCCATAAGTAGTGGAAAATAACTTTTCGGATCTTGTTAATGATGGAACAAGGCAAAGACTCCAGGGACATCCAAAAGACCGGTTGTCCTTCCAATACAGATTTAATCAAGATGTATCTACCCCCCTAATGAAAGACACCTGTTATACTAGCCCGTAATTTTCTGAGAAAATTTAGACACAAGCCAACCCCAATCAGTTGCACGATGAGTGCCAGTCTTTAGAAAATAGTGCAGGTCTTTAGAAAATACCCCAGATATTTAAAACCGGTTGATAGATCACTAAAGGAAAATTGCAAAAGAGATTTGAAAGGAACCAGATCCTCTTCTTTGAGACCTTAAAAAAGAATAGTAGATTTTGTCTAATTCATTGTGAGACCAACAACACTGCAAAAAATCTCAATGATGGTTTTAATCTCCTTCCATTCATATAAACTCGCCTTTGTCATGATGAGGACATCATCCACAAAGAGAAGATGTAAGATTTTAGTCAATCTTCAGACTTTTATACCTGAAATTGAACCTTTCGCAAATGATTTCTTCAATAATAAAATGAGACCCTCCATCATAAGAATGAAATGAAGATGGGATAATGGACAACCTTGACGAACCCCCCTCTCGCTTCTAAAGAAGATCGAAGGCTCTCCATTAACTAAAACTGCAAAGGACGAAGAAGTTACACATGACATAATCCAATTTGTCATCTGGAGGCCCAACCCCACTTTTAGAAGAATCAATCGTAATTGATCCCAATCAATACAGTCGTAGGCTTTCCTTAAATAAAGCTTTAAGAGAAGGGCTTTTATCTTTTTCTTTTTAATGATGTGGATACTTTCATTGGTTGTGCCAATGGCATCTTGAATGTGTCTTCCTTTTAAGAAGCCCAGTTGTTCGAAGGAAATAGATCTGGACAGAAACAACTTTAAACGGTTGGCAATAACTTTTGAAATAACCTTGTAACACAGATTACAGAGAGAGATAGGATGAAAGTCATCAAAGGTTCTAGGGAGATTCGACTTTGGAATCAGAGTCAGAAATGTTGAATTTAGTCCCCCCACAATAGAACATGGTCTTCTAGATTCTTCAACAATTGCGAGAAGGTCCTCCCCAATCAAGTCAAAAATATTATTGTGTACAATTTCCATGTGTTGCATCTCATAATATCTATTGACATTATCTATATACTCGTAATTAGATTATATAAAAATTTATGTCCCATTCAATGATATATATTTTTTCTTGTTGATTTCCTTGCATACACGTAAAATATATGTTTTCTTGTTAATTTCCTTGCATACATGTAAAATATTCTTTCTTCCTTACATACATGTAAAATATTCTTTCTTGTTGATTTCTTTACATACCTATTTTTTTCTTGTTGATTTCTTTACATATATGTAAAATAAATTTGAGCTAATTATAATAAGTTCATGTTTTTATAATTAAATCACAATTAAATCATAACTAAATTAAAAAAATTAAATCAAAATAACATAAAAATTGTATCTAAAAAATTAATTAATTACTTAAATTGAAGTGGTGATATTTTCATATCACACACTCAAAGTTTATAGGTTCAAATTTAGAGGGGGTGGTGTATGTACACCTTCTTAGACTTTAGTAATCAAAATTATTACAGGAAAAGAAATCTCTTATCCCACAAACAAAGAATTTTATATACTAATTTGATATCTTGTTTAACAATGATTTTAAATTATTATTATTATTATTATTATTATTACCCAAAATAAAATAACATATTTAACCCAAAAAATTATCACCAAACATAAACCATAGACAATCTAACCCCTATTACCCGACTTTTTACCTCTACATTGATTAGATTTAACTAATAGTTAAGTAAATCTTCTTCAAATTCCCAATGTAATCATATCAATACTAAACTAAATGTTTCACATCTTAAATAAAATTTAATAAAATGTTAAATAAATTTTGTCATTATGCTACGACACATGTTTCACATCTTTTTATATCTTCTTAAATAATTCTCCTCCTTGTCTAAGGTTTATAGATCGTTGAAAGATTGGCCAAGTTTTGTGAGTATGAGATATTTTAATAAATAATAATGATGTTTTTTTGGAAATTTATTGGGTAATTTTTTTATTTTTTTTATTTTGAATATGATATTCGCGTAAATTGAATTCTTTGGATGTTAAGGTTAAGTTAATAGTCAACAATTAATTTACAAAGAGAACAAGCATGCGTAAAGTAGGATTGAATTTGTATATGTAAAGATAATACTTTTTTTCTCAACCACTCGAGCTACACTTAATTGACTAACTATAAATCTTATAACAAGACAACTAAATCTAATAATGAAATATAATGTATTCTTATTATTCAGTCTCCTTGACGTATGCAATAGTCAAAAAACAAATCTTCTAGACTACCTTGCAAGAAGACAAAGTCCACCACAACACTAACTTCTAAAATAGTAGTATACAATTAAATAATCATTTTCAATCGAAAGTTCGAGAAGAATTGTAATTTTTGTTTTCTCTTTTTGTTGGCACGAAAGATTCTTGATAGTGTTGTTTTTTTATAAAGTTTGAAGAAATACATGAAAGTACATGATTCCATTAGAAGTAGCCACAACGATGATCACAAGTGTATATTTGAATCTCCCACACCTACAGTTCAGGGAGTTGGCCTACAGATTATAGGGATGGTGGAAATAGATGGTGCACAGTGCCCTCAAAATTACATTTTCAAAAGAATAAAAAAGCCACCTGATATTACTCTGACATCCATATGTTGGTTCAATGGTGTTGCGCAGGAAAATGGTACTCTAAGTGGAGTTGGGGGTATCATAAAGTCATTTGGAAATATTATTTACAGGTGGAATTTCAACTGTGGAATGGGTTCAAACACCAGGGTAGAACTACTTGGTGTGTGGGCCTCTTTATCATTAGCTCATCGGCTGGATATTGACCAACTACGGTTATTGGGGGATTCAAATACAGTGATTGATTGGTTAAACTACAAGAGCAATTTACAAGTATCTTCACTTATGGGTTGGATGGAGAAGATTAGGGAACTTATAACTCCCTTCAACACTATTATATTTTATCATATCTACAGGGAAGATAATGTGGAAGCAAACGTATTATCAAAAAAATCTCTCCAGGTTCCAGAAGGGAGGATCCACTACAACAAAGGGTAGGATGGCCACGAGGCCCCCCCACTATTCCTATGACTCTACTTGTGATATAGATAGTTTATCGAAGAAGTCCATGACTTTTTTTAGTGTTTCGGTTTCCAAAAATGTAATTTTTCTATAGACACTATGGACTGTCCACTCATATTTTTGCTAATTATGGACTGCTACATATTGTAGAGGCTGGCTAATATGTATCAAGAACTATGTAGGAACATTTTTTATGTCTATGATTGGTATGGATATACCATTAGAAGACGGTTGTAATAGTGAACACATGTACTCTCCTTGAGAACAACATATATATAATATATTGAGAATTTTTCTACTTGAAAAGCGACACCTGCTTTCTTGTAAATATTATCTAGGTTGAAACTGCTTTTTGGTTTTGGAGTAAGACTTAAAATTGTTTATGATTGGCTAAGAKCTTGTCTTCCTTGGACATAAGGAAACACATTAA
Organism: Picea engelmannii; assembly: GCA_009831015.1. Lineage (NCBI taxonomy): Eukaryota > Viridiplantae > Streptophyta > Pinopsida > Pinales > Pinaceae > Picea > Picea engelmannii. The sequence continues at coordinate 38,003 of ML814842.1, read as the reverse complement.
TAGCCCAAGACCTAGAGGCATCCATTAGGAGTGGAAGTCTTCCCCCTTATGGACCACCAATGGGTCGTTTCAGATGGCGCRGTTTTCCTTAAATAATGGTGATGAGTCAACTCACATTTWTAGATAACAGKCAATGATAGCTATCCTCACTACATGTTGACAACTAAGTTATGATAGGTTTTACCACCTTCCAAAAAAAAAATAGAAAATTAAACTTATCTGGATAAAAATTAACCAATTATATTTTTTACATTTTGTTTTTGATGTTCGGATTTCTATAAAATTTCGATTGTATTTTTGAAAAGGGTGAAATTTGGGTTGTATCGTTGAAAGGGTGAAATTCAACAATTGAAATGGTATATTTGGCATATCTTGTGAATTTTTAACATTTCAAAATTGATTTGAGATGTTAAAATTGTATATTTTAAGTATCTTATGAGTTTTTGATACCATTGAATTGATTTAGGTATCGACAACATCCATTTTAATCTATTCTCAAGAATTTTAGATTAAATTTTATTCACTAAATTTTTATATTAGATTTTGTTTACTAAATTTCTATAGAGCTAACAAAAGAATTACATTTTATTGATTAGTTTACTCTATTGCTAAACCCACAGTGACCCATAACCCAATCATTTTTTTTCAAAAGGTGTTCTTTAGTTAATACAAAGTACATTTTATTGATTAGTTTACTCTATTGCTAAACCCACAATGACCCATAACCCAATCATTTTTTTTCAAAAGGTGTTCTTTAGTTAATACAAGGAAGCTATCACATCACTACAAAAAACAACATGCAAAATTTATGAATAAGGCTTTACTTAAAGGTTAATATGCACCTTTGATTCTTTCATTATATTTTCTAATCACAAATGATTACAATGAATTGATATATTCTTTATTCAAGTTCTCTATTACATGATATATATATACATATGGATAATGAGGTATGTGACAATTATTTTTAATAACCCAATCATTTTTTTCAAAAGTTGTTCTTTAGTTAATACAAGGAAGCTATCACATTACTATTAAACACAACATGCAAAATTTATGAATAAAGCTTACTTAAAGGTTAATATGCACCTTTAATTCTTTCATTCTATTTTCTAATCACAAATTATTACAATGAAATGATATATTCTTTATTCAAGCTCTCTATTACATGATATATACATATGGATAATGAGTTATGTGATAATTATTTTTAATTGGTGAGAATAAATTTAGAACTATCCAAATTGAAAGCAAAAGTTATTGGAGAATTAGCTTCTAAAATAACTTTAAATCATGTTAATTTTTTTTAAGATTTAAACTATATTTTATTAATATAAAGTAAAGAAATAAAAATTTAGCAAGAAGATTATCATTTTTTTTTTAAATGAATTAAACTTAAAAATAAATTATTATTGTTGTAATAATATGATTCATTAACAATATATTCAAATAAATAAATAGTAAATATGACTCATTAACAATTCCTTTATTAACATTGAAATAATAAATAAATATTGAATTTATTAATTCATTCATTTACCCTTAAATTTGTGTGGGTGGCCTCTAGTACCAATTTAATTTTTGAAGTTAGGGATTATTAGAATAGCTAAACTTTGGGTGCACATTCAATGCTATGCATACTTCACTTAATAGAATTACCACTACAAGTCCATAGCTTAGCTAAGAATGAGACACCTTGTGTGGGAATTATAATTGAGAAACTGAAAATCAAATTTATAAACATGTTTTTGTTATAAAAACTAAAAATCAAATTTATAAGCATGATTTTTGTTAAAGAAACCAAAAATCAAATTTATAAGTATGAGTGAGTCTTATTTTATTTTAAAATAGTTTTTTTTTAGGATTGGCGATACCATGAGTTTAGATGATAACATACTTTATAGTTTAAGTGGGTTTAATGGTTAAGAATATGTATTTATTTTATGAGCTCATAGGTTCAAATCATGTACACCTTCTTAGATTTTGTTGTTTTCAAATTTATGTAAAATTGAGATTTCACCAACAATTGCTAAATTCATATGATAATTGCCATAAAAACCGTAGAATGCTTAAACTACCTTGGACATTTATTAAGATTGAAGTCTAATCCTTTATGGATCATAATCAATTTATTTCAAGTGGTGCGGTTTTTCTTAAATAACAATGATGACTATCTTCCTTTTTAACTAACAATTAAGTTATGTTAAATTTTACTACTTAAAAAAATATTAATAAACACAATTAAATGAGTCAACTTAAAAAAAAAAAAAAAAAAACTAATTAAAAGTGTTTCAAATTTATGATTTTTTGTTTTCAAAATTTAAAATTAAATTGATAGGGATGTTACAGTTTTGTTGTTGCATCCAGAGTAAAAAATTATATAACTATGTATGTACATACCTCGATCTATCCAGCCTAATCAAATTTATTAAGGTGTTAGGGATGTTACATTTTTGTTATTTAAAAATGGAGTTTTCGAGTTTTTGTTATTTGTGAATTTAGTGATCTTAAGGTAACATGTTAATGGGGAATTTAATAAGAATGGAACTCTAGCCCTTTACAGATCATAAACAATTTATTTTAAGTGGTATGGTTTTCCTTAAATAACAGTGATGACCATTTTCATTGCTAACTAACCATTAAATTATGMTAAATTTTATTGCTTATAAAAATTCATTAATAAACACCACTGAATGAGTCAACTTAGAGGATTATTACATGGTCTCGTCCACCAACTATCTTAAAAATATATAATAAAATATTTAAAAAATAATTTTTAATCTACCCATCTTAAACCTGGATCTATCAAGCACAAGAGGGATCAAATTTATTAAGGTTGTTAGGGATGTTATGTTTTTGTTGTTTTAAAATGGAGTTTTCGAGTTTTTGATATTTGTGAATTTAGTAATGACCATTTTCGTTGCTAACTAACCACTAAATTATGCTAAATTTTACTTCTTATAAAAACTCATTAATAAACACCACTGAATGAGTCAACTTAGGGGATTATTACATGGTCTCCTCCACCAACTATCTTAAAAATATATAATAAAATATTTWAAAAATAWTTTTTWTTCATCTTAAACYTGGATCTATCAAGCATGAGACAGATCAGATTTATTAAGDTTGTTAGGGATGTTATATKTTTTTTTGTTTTAAAATGAAGTTTTTGAGTTTTTGTTATTTGTGAATTTAGTGATGGTAAGGTAACATGTTAATGGGGCATTTAATAAGAATGAAACTCTAGCCCTTTACAGATCATAAAMAATTTATTTTAAGTGGTATGGTTTTCCTTAAATAACGGTGATTACCATTTTCATTGCTAACTAACAATTAAATATGTTAAATTTTASTACTTAAAAAAATTCTTTAATAAACACAAGATGTGCATGCTATAGGAGAAGAAATGAATACTTTTCCCATTGGTGAATGGTCTAATTATCCATGTGATTCCCATGGAACTAGCAACCATGATGTGAAAGAGTATCCGAGAGGACATTATGTTCCAGTAAATCCCTCCAAGCAGAAGGAGGCAAATCATTTCTCAAGTCAAAGGAAATGGAGGAATGATAAGAAGGGATCCTGGAACAAGACAATATGCTCTTATTGTGGTAAGAGTGGACACTAGATTAAGAAGTGTTGGACACTTTACCCACACTTATATCTGAATCATAACCTGAACGATGTAAAGACACTTGCGAGAAGACAAATAGAAAACCCTACAGATGAAGTCAATGGTCTTACTGAAAGGCTTGGGAAAGAATATGTCTTGATGGCTAGTCTTGGCAAAGTGAATTATGAAGACATCAAAGAATGATTCATAGATAATGGCTCATCTCGCCACATGACCGAGATGAGATCAACATTTTTTACTTTCTTAGAATCCGACACAGATTTCTTTGTGGGATATTGAATCAATAACAAACAAGCAATAAATGGGTATGGATATGCAAGATTCCAGCTCGAGTAGAGAGGATTTATGTGAATCGAACATATGTTGTATGTTCTAGACTTAAAGGTAAAACTACTCTCAGTTGCATCATWTGAGGATGACGGTCATGCAGTCGCATTCCATAATGGTCGAGTACTTGTGTATTCAAGGGAAGATACTCCAGACACGACAATGGTACTTGGTATTCGCAAAGAGAGGTTATACATGTTACTAGGAAGATTGATAGTTTGGTCTAAAGGTTACTTGGACTCGACATCAAATTCTGCATCAAATTCAATGTCAGATTCAACATTAGCATCAGAGGCATTGTCAGAGGTTGGAAGTTGTGAGACTCCTCCCAGTACACTTGGGAGAATGAGTCCATAAGTAAACCATCTCAAAATTTTGTAAATACGTATATTTGTAAATATAATATGCATATATGTGTAATCTCCTGAACTCTATTAGAAGGCTTGTAAGTCAATCATTGTAAATTATAAGAGTGAGAGGGACTCTTTAAATTTCTATATTGCCACCTTATATGTGAGAGGAATTTTGTAAAATGAGTTTCTATATTGCCACCTTATGTGTTGTAAAGGGTGAGAGTCATCTCATTAGACATTTTTAGATAGTCGCCTTTACATTTTGTTATAGAGTGAGAGGAATCTGATTAAAGAGATTTCTGGATAACTACCTATACATATTGTTTTACAATGAGAGGAATCTTGTTATGAAGATATAAAAGCCTTTAGAAAACAATATGGACAATTGTATTGTCTTATAATCGACTAAGGGGCTACATATGGATCGAATTGTCTTAGACAACATTCTTGATTCTGAAGAATTGAAAGCGAAGGAACAAAAGGATGCAAGAAGTTGGAACATGTAGTTCAAGAGCATAAAGATCATCAAAGTAATGCAAACCTTTCTAAGAGCTGGTAAAGGAGAGATAATCCTCTTTTTAAGAGGCATATAAAGGTGCATGATATAAGCATCATTTAATAGTATGTCATGTTTGTAAATATGTATACCTTGAACAAAAAGAAATCAAGGTAGGTACATGTGATAACAGTACAAGTAGAATTGTTTTCCCAAGACAGAAGAAAAAATGGACAAAGTATTCATTCAGGAACTTCTATATATACATCAAGCAGAACAGAGAGTCCAAATGAGCAAGGCATAGATCAACATTCAATTTGGTTTCATATTGGCCAAGCTAGACTATATTCAACAAAAGGAGATGGGAGTGGATGTTGAAATACAGATACATGTATTGCAGAGATTCAGTGAACGAGAATTTTGTTGTCAAGGAATATATAATCCATAACCGGAGATATATATATCATATTAGCTACAGTGCAAGAGGCCAGATTCAGAGCTATATTTCGAAATAATCCAGAACCAGAGCTATATATATCATATTAGCTACATAGCCAAAGGCCAGAGTCAGAGCTATATTCTAGAGAAGCAGAAAAAAGCACACTAATCTAGTACCTGAGATCAAAGACCTAGATGAAGACTTATTTCCAAAAGAATCAACAAGTTGGAAGAGTGAATAAGCTTCATCACTAAGTTATTGATCAGAACATTTCAATAAGATAGAAGAATGAGTTAGAGTTATCATCACTAAGTTATTGATCAGAACATTTCAATAAGATGGAAGAATGTGTTAGAGTTATCATCACTAAGTTGTTGAATATATATACTTTTGGAGGTCCAAAAGTTCTTCAGTGGGAACGTGTGATCCAGGAGGATCTGAAACGCTCACAGAGGTCCAGGAGGATCCAAAACGCTCACAAAGGTCCCAGGGGATCCATAAATGCTCAAAATTTGATCATCTCAAATATTCTCGAAAATGGAATAATTTGTAGATCTCGTCATCAGCTTTCCAACGATGCAAATGGTTCATCAAACAGAGCTCGTATGCAAAAGTCATAGGAAGTCAAAGTTCAAGTGAAAGTCAAAAGTCAAAGGGGAAAAAAGGACATGTGTCATGTCCATATAGTGACATGTGGCATGACTATATAGGTGACATGGCCACACCCCCAAGGTGCCATATGGATTGATCATATAGATGACTGGGCAACACAGGTGGTTCAATCACAGGTTGGAAAGTGGCATACGAGTGGTCCAATGGTTTGTTGACATGTGGCACAAGTTAGCCAATAAGAGGTTTCCATGTGGCAGTCCCTCATTGGCTAGTGATGGTTAGCGTTGTATAAAATTACTATGGAGTTTGGGGGTTCGAACCCATGACCTCCATTGCTTTCCCAAAGTCTTAACATAGTACACATAACCAACATGCCAAGCGTTTGGTTCATACCATACTACATGTTTAATTATATTTGAATTAGTATTGTGGTTCATATGGGGAGGAAAGGTGTTGAGGGCTATCCCCCAACCCCTGGTCCTTACCATATAACACATGAACTGAACCATATATCGGGCAGCTTAACACAAATTTTCGGTGAGAGTTTTTTAAATGGTTATATATATATAAATAATATACCATAAAACCAACAGAGAAAAAAAATTAACCTTGGAATATGATATGGAACCAGAATTGAACCAAGACCTCCACTAAGTAAGTGGGAGGTTCTAACCACTAAACCAATGCCCCAAACTTAGCGGAGATTCTGCTTAATTTAGTAAATAAGTTGTCAGCTATTTTGGACGTGGTTTTGGAGGCCGCCCTATATATTGGGCACACATTCCAATGTAATGTACATGCATTACGAGGCATGAATCCTGATATTTCACGGAGTTTGAGGCAAGGACATGGAATGGATTTCGAGACTTTATGGACTGTACAAAAGTATGTGCAAGTACAAGCTTAATTTTGTAATTGCATCATAAATGTAATATCCCCAAGGACGATCCCTGTTGTAATCATGTTTATGAATTGTAAATCATGTTTTGTAGGCTGGTGAGCTGAGTATTGATAAGTTGGTAGGCTTATGTGGTTATTAGGCTAGAGAGCCTAAGTATCAAGGCCAGAAGCCTATTTTTGTATATGTATTATACATAACATTAATAAAAATATAAACATTGTTGCGTGCAGACTGACCACGAAGAAAGAATGATGGGGGACTAAGCTTCCATAGAGTGGGTAAGGGAAAAGGGGCTTAAAGGTTGGAAAGAGAGGCTAAGTGTTGAGCCTAGGGGCTAAGCTTTGGGGCTTAAGTCCTTTGGGAATAATAATTTATTATTCCAAAAGATTTGTGACAAAACATGTTTTTATCCTAAGTTCCTGGAAGGGGAAACATGGGAAAAAGGGAACACAGGCTGATGGAGCACATGCAGCCTCATGGGCGACATGTGTCGGCCTTGGCACATGCAATTTAACCCAAATATTGAGTTGTGGAGGGGGTTCATCCTCCATTCTGTTGTGATTCGTCTGAATCATGAGAGTCTGGGAGGTCCTTCGTTGTTGTGTATGTGCTGCCAGTTTCCAGATCCTCTGTCTGAAAACCATTTGCCTATGCTTTGGAACCTCTGTTTTTTTTACCCTCACGCAATTCTGAGAACAAAAATCGATGAACTGTTATGTGTCTTCTGTGGAACCCGACACTGGGAAAATCGCCTAAGCGTGTTGTGTCTAGCGTCTGGCCATTGCCATTTTCGGACTTATGCCCATCTAGTGTTGTGACTATCATCCTTGCGTGAATGAGTGTTGAACCGTGGTTGTGGTCTTTTCCTATTTTCCACACCTCATTTTCTTGTTGTTGCTTTCACCCGTGAGTTAGCTAAAATTTGTTGTTGTTGTTGTCATCCTGAACTTGCGGGAATTGAGTTGAAGACTGGTTGAAGAACCGGGTTGTCAGGCCCTTGGTAGAAGAGGCAGGTTGTCAGGCCTGTGAGCATCTCTCTCCAGGTGAGAGAGCTTGCTGGGAAGTGGTTTTCTCCTAGAGTGAGTCCAACACCAGCTACGGAGCTCCGAGAATTCCTGATCCAGCTTGTTGTCGAGGCCCATAGACGAAGGTGAAGCACCGATGGACTATGCTTGTGAAGGTGTATACTCCCGGGTGGAAAAAGCATGTGCGAAATGAGAGTATGTTAGTAGTGGGTGTAAGAAGGCTCCTGGGGAGAATCTTTCCGGTTGCTCTGTGTAGTTTTCCTGTAACCTCGGCCTAGCCTAGGATTCCTTTGCCTTGGGTGGAGCTTAGTCCCAGCTCGGGGGTGACCCACTATTGATCGTGATGAGCAGTGAGGTCTAAGGCTGGGAGGTTCGTGGAAGGTCTACACATGGTTGGTGGATTTACTACAGTTTCAAATATAAGTATATACATGTGTTTAAATTCAATTTTTAAATGCATGTCTGTGATGCTTGCAATATTATCATGTATTACGTTGCGATGATGTTTACTGTTGATTGAATTATTTTTGTATGTTAGTAGTAATTGTATGTTTACTCTGTTAAGCCATTTAATTTCATTTAAATGCATAATATATAAGTATGAGAATGTTTTCGCGCAGTAGCGTCGTCCGGCAAGGGGGTTGATGGCCGGGGGCGTTACAGTAAAGCATGCCAAATGGTACCTTGACGGAATTTCAACTGTTTTATATCAAAATTGCATGATTTTTTTTAAGGATCGTCAATATGAGGTCTATTTTGTGATTTGAAGTCATTTGTAAAATTGTTTGCTCAATTGGTCATTTATGAGTATTTAATGCATTGTTTTGCATGTCAAAGAGCACAAAATTGATCTAGTTTGGAAAGTGGTTGACTTTACAGTCAAAAGTTTCATAATTTTGCTAGGATTTTAGTGGTGAATTTATTTTGTTGTTGTGAGTGATGGAATTTAAGAGCATCCATTAAATTGGCATATGTGAGTCACGTTACATGTGTTTTTTGGTTTGGTATTTAATCTTCAGTTTATGAGTTTTTGGATAAAAGAGATCATCAAAATTTTGCAATCACCTCAATAGATCCTAGAAATTATACAGAAACAAGTTAGATATTGCATGTATATATTTTCAGCAATAAGTGGTGTCTAAATATTTTTGGATCAGGTAGGGATCAAAATCATTCATAATCTCTATGACTTCGAAGTCATTCTTCGTCTTCACCCCTTATATATTCACCTCAACTTTCTCAAGTTGGCCTATAGGGTATATCATATACTGATCTTTCAACCATAGCTGAATGGGTGACCAGACCGAACTGGGTTTACCCATCAACTGCGAAGACTTCTTCGACAGAATGTTCACGTCGAAACCCAGATCCAACATGACTTGATCCATTTAGTAACTCCCAATTTCAGCTATCATCTTGAATTCTCAGTCTGTGCGCTTCTGCTACTAATATGACACATATCTCTTTTCGATAAGGGGGCTGATATAGCTCTATTGGTCTCTTCTCGCCCATGTAGGCCGCTAACCTCTACGTTAACTTTCTGGCAACATTAAGATCATTTAGCAATCTCAAACAACAATGTAAGAAATTAATTATCTTTAGTCTATGTCGCGTAACCCAAGTCACACAATGCTTCTTTGCGTGTCGCACACCTCAACTCCTCAAGGCGATGTTCCTTSATCGCTCTTTGCTCAACGCGTCATATATCTTCTTGTTTGCATGCTTCTTCCAATAACCTGTGTGTCGTGTGTTGTATTTCTAATTTTCACATGTGAGCCTCCTCCAACAACCTCTGCATCGCACACTGTAATTCATCATGGGAACAAGCCTCTTCCAACAACCTTTGTGTTACTCATTGGAATTATTCACTAATCTAGGCCTCTTCAAGTGACCTTTGAGTTGTGTGTTGCAAATCTTCTCGYGCTCTTTCTTCTTTGAGGACCCTTTGTGCATCGTGCATAAAATGCTTCTACTAAGTAGCATCAAACTTAGGAGGGGGTTTCACTACCTTCCTTATATTCCCCTMTGGAATTTGAATMGAGCTTTCACCATGCTCAAAGTCCCTTCCTGTCTTCGTTCTGCCTYGGGTTATCACATGTACATCCACTTCCTCATCCTTCTTCTTATTTTCACGTGGCTTTACATGCACCATGTTTCAATGTGTCTTCTTTTCTTCCCACTTTTTCAATAAGTTGGGACAATCCTTTGTTACATGCTCGGGGCTATAACATTACCCACACAGAGCATGTGGTTTGGTACAGAACATTTACACATGGCCAATCTCTCTATAGTTAAAGAATGTGGGGGGTCTACCTCCCCCTCCTCCATATCATCGTCCGCGACCGCATCCATAACTACCTCTGGGACCTCCTTGATAGCCACCTCTCTCCACATTGACATGATCACCACCCTTCTATTATTCTTGTACCTGGAACACGTCATGGGTATGGTATTGCATCAACTGGAGTGACTGGTAGTTGTTTATATCATGTCCCACGGACTTACATAATTCATAGAATGGAGTATGATGCGTCTTTTTATATTTCTCCAATATTGGGCAGCGGGGTGGTATATGCCCCCAATGTCTATAAATTTAGCACCATTCTTTTTTAGGCCCAGTTGGTAATGGACTCGCCTCGATCGTCGTCACATAGTTTCGAAGTACATGGCACTTGTCTCTACGATGCCCCTCGGACCAACATGTGGTACACCATACATGCTCGTGCACAACATTTTCCTTCACCATGTCCTACAATTGCATCATCATATTGACTAGTTGCGACTACACCTGCGCCAATCCTGTCGATGTCTCTGTCCCTCCTGGTGTAGCCTCCAAGCAGATTGCAATTTCCACCACTTCCGCTTGAGTTGTCACATTATGTTGGGTGAGAGGCAATTAGATATGGGGGGGTAACCCTGTAATAAACCATTCTTTATGATGTACATCATGTATCTGGAATGTCATCCTATCCAACAAAATATTGAACCATTGGTCATAGTCCGGTTTCACCCTACTTCTACTTAATCTCCTTGATCTCTGTAATACATTGAGATTCTAACTTAGGTTTCTAGAATTCCTTAAGCATATCTCTCTTGATCTCTATCAAGGACCTTTCCTGTCCTGCCAATCTAGTGGCCTTGTACTTCATGTACCACGTCAAGGATCTATCCTTGAACGTGGTTTCCAGCTGCACAATCTTTTCTACTTCGTTTATGATCCTCTTCACAGACCATATCACTTCATATGTGAAACAATGTTGTTTTTCAACATCCCTACATATTCCATGGAACATGGGTAACCTCAAGGTACTATCCTGATTCACCATCCTCAATCTCGAACTATTTCCTTCTATTTGACTATTGGGTGTTAGGATTCTCAATACTGAAACTCTTATCAGTGAAGTAGCATTGACTTTTCTTTCTTCCTCACTCGCCGCTTCTTTTCTATCTCCTTCTACTCTTTCTCCTACTCAAATCACCTCACTATATGTTGTTCTTTATTCTTGATTAAAATTTGAAAGGGGGGTGGTTCAAAGGGAGGGTAACTCTATCTTCTTCTAACATCTCTTGTGATTCGACCCATAGAGTTTCCTACTTGCAGCCACACAAGACCATCTTGTATCACTAAATCTTCTTCCCCACCACTGGGGGATCCTCCATCTTCTTCTCCTTCTCATGTGCCTCTACTCTGAGCCTCATCTTCCTCCAAGGTTGTGACACTTTGCAAAAACCAAGGGGTTCGAAATTAATCTTCTAGGACTCTATGACTACTACTACTAGTAGTAGTAGTAGTAGTATCCCCACTGGACACCCTACTCTTAATGTCGCAACTCCTCATGGGCGTATCCATGTTGGTGCTCCTCTTTGGCACAACAAGTTCTCCCGCCCTTCCTTCTGGTGTAGTCTCCTTCCTCTTCATATTGGGCCTGACCCCTCGTCATGTGCCCCTAGCTAACTTCCTTCTGCTTCTTTGCTCCACTTTCCTTCTTGACTCAACTTTTCTTGCATATATTTTGGCTCTTTCTCTTCTCTTCTTTTCTGTGCCCATCCTATTAATCACCTCATCTCAACAAATTCTAGATCCTTCGCAATGGATCCATCTCCTTTCTCATTTTCCCCCATATTTTCATCCCCACCAAGCGCTAGGGGAGTCTACTCAGCCATCTTGTCAGGCTCCATGTACATCAACCCTTTCTCCATGAACAACATATTTATCTAGAGTGGGATTTCTTCTAGCATCCTTCTTCTGGGACCTTTTGTGACCTTCTTTTCCTCTTTGTTGAAAGAATCATTGTACTCCACAACAAATTCAATTATATACCCCTCCTTCACTCAGGAAAACTAGAAATCAATGGCTTGAGCCCACTTGTTGTCCAATTCCTTTATCCTATCAATCGTGGCTTGATCCCAAACTATCATCTCTAGCGGTCTCAAAGTAATATTAGTGGCAGTATGCCTTTTTAGCAATTCATACAATAAATGGTGAAATTCAACAAAGAAAGCCTCATGAATACTAGTGTAGAGATGCTTATCCTTCCATCACTTCACATTAACTCTCAGACTTTGAGTTTCCCGTTGGGAAAACTCATGTTCCTTTGCCATTAACCAATCTTGATTTTCTTCCCACAATGGATACCACCTCATTCTTCGACTTCATCATTCAATAGAATACTTTTAGGTCCCGACAACAAAACCATTTGTTGGGCCATTTCATGCTTCTATGTGTCCTTCTTAACATTGGGGGGTTAAGACTCAGGGTTCATCCAAAGTTGACCAACAAAAACACCAAAGAATCGACATATCAATCTTTAGCCAAGGCTGAAGAAGGTCTCATCCGAGACACCATGAGGATCACAGAGACCATCTAGTTGTGTGTCGGGGATGAAGGACTAAACAGACAAAGATCCATCAGGGATTGCATTTATGTTATTAATTGCAACTTATCTAACAAATGAAAAAACATAATGGAAGAAACACATTCAATCAGACACATAATTGACACATCATAGGTCTAGAATCATTGCAGCTTTATTATCATCCTCATTCAATCATGCATAGGCATACATTATGAAACTCATTCATTCACAACAACAAAGCTCTTCTTTTGTATACATTCCCCACAATTACATTACATCATGCCATGCACATCTCTTTAGAATCTATAGAGACGACATACCCATACTTACAATTAGAGACATTACAAGACATCGACTTAGAGTGAGCTCGATCACTCTAGTAATTCACAGGTTCATGTGGTAACCAACTAACAATTAGCAACTAGTTTATTTTTCAACTTGTTGACTAACTAACTCATCTTTTGTTGTCATTGATTTCTTTTATATCCTTCTCTTATCTGGTGCACTGTCTCTTTTAGTTCTGCCCCATTCATTCCTCTAACTTCCAGTCCCACATACTTCTATCACCTACCTGCACCCCATGTACCCTTTTTGGAATCAGGAAAATCATAACTACCTTTCCAACTCATCTTCTTTATGCTCCATGTTCCCTTGTGCTGCTAGTAGTAATCATTCGGGGAGATTTCCTTAAGATTATTTTCCTGATTATGGCGTGCATGCATTGTCTTCTCAATTTCCGGCGCATATCCGAAAACTTAGACCAATGCCCATTGGTAGAACTGGACTTGGTGCACATCAAAAAAACTTGATTTGATATACACACTTATTTTCAATCATCGTGCATCTGCTTGAGCGTGCACAAACTGGAATGAGCATGTGCAACTTTGTTTGTGTGTGTGCACAATATTTACCCAAAACTTTGGGTGCCAACACTTTCCTGGAATAAAAAAAAAGGTGGAGAAGAGGCTCCTCATTGTTGTAACCTTGAGATGTTCCTAGTTGCTTAGAAAATATGCCAAGGCATATCAAAACCTATTTTAGGCCACAAGCTGACTCTTGGAATAGAGGGGGCTCCCTCATCAAATTCAAGAAAGTTGACTACCCACTGTCACTGAGCAACAACTCACAACGTTAAGCTCGGGATGTTAGATTTAAATGTCAAAGAAAAGGATAAACAAGGTTTAGGATAATAATGACAATAGATT